>CM028758.1:5991891-6291891 GCA_016801395.1 Leptodermis oblonga
TAATTTTTTGTAAAGGAAATAAGCAATGCTTAAACTATTAAGATGTTTGAGTTTTCGTTATCAAACACCCTAAAAATTATTATCTCTTAATCGAATAATTTTAAGCATTAAGTTGGGTTATCAAACAAGCCCTATGTTGTTTGTTATGTAACTTAAATAGGAAAAAAAAATTTGGGAAGAAAATTTTTTCTTCTTTTTTTTCCTGAAGGGAATTGTTTTATGGACAATTTTTTTAAAAAAGAAGTAATAATGATTTTTTTTTTTTTGAAATAATGTGAGTTGGAAATTTGAATTTAAGAAAGAATGAGAGTGTTTGTTTATAATTTTTTTTCTTTTAAAAAAGTAAAGAATTTCCTAATTAAGTAACAAAACGAACATAGCTTAACTTTTGTTTGGTTTATGTTTTTCTCTTTTGGCACACAAGAATGAAAAAAGAAACGGTGTAATAGCTCTAACAAGATGTAATAGCTGAAATAATCAGATTTTTATACAAATAAAATATAAAAGATTTAATCCCAAAAATTATTTATTCATTATGTATTTTTATTTTCGCACGCAAAATGCACCCTTTGATTTATTTTCAGCTAAAAGCATTGCAACATGAACTTGGTGACTGAAATGGCTTACTAAAGCAAAGAACTTGGAAGTACATGTCCTTAATTTTTCACTATTATTTGAATTTTATGGTCAAAATTGTTTTGCCAGTATTTTTGCAGGAAAAACTGAAAGTGAAAAGTGCAAGATACTTCATGATGAGGTATATGGTAGAGATATAGGTTTTTAATGTCCTGGAGTGGTTAATTCCATCAATATTCTGTAGGTAAATTACAATTTACTTCCTATAATATATTTAGTGACAATTATTTTTTTTTTAAATTTCATATTTTAGTGCACATAATTATACTCATAAATTTATGATTTTTTTTTTTTTTTTTTTTTATCAGATAAACTAACCTAAACACACACAGACACCCTAACGTATGCTAATATAATAGTACAGGCAACACTCAAGAATGACACTCCAAATGGACAACCACGAAAGGAAGAATGTTGAAACAACAACTAACCAATATACAGAGCCTATACCATCCAAAAGCCGGTAACTTTTGAAGCCGTAGGATAAGCTTATATAAATTTATGAACTAAACGGTCATATTGGTGTAAGTTTATGTAGGGCTGCCCAAATGAGGTCCAACATGGGTAACTGTTTAAGACCCAAGAAATTTTGGGGTTTCAAATTCTGTTACGATCTAAAAAATACAGTTGAAATTTTTTTGAGGGATTCTATATATGAATTAATTATTTTTTTGATAATAAAATACATTAAAAAGAAAATTAATTAGTTAAATATACATAATTAATAAGGGTGGAGGAAGGGGTTTGGGAACCACCCACCCCGTGTATCCACCCCTGCCCAAACTTATACTTATAATGTAAGTTTGTGTTTATTAAAATTTTAGTCAAGGCCCACAATAATTATATTTGGAAGGACTTAAAAATGTAAGAGTAATTTAAAATAATTTTTTCTATCAAACATTTTTTTTAAGAGAAAACTGAATTTACTTAATCCCTACATTAATGATTTGATGTGGATTTGCTTCTTATACTTAAGTCTTCAACAAAACTCAATTCATACCCTGTTGAGTGCCAACACTTCATGTTTATTTTTAACAAGCAAAACCGTTAATCTTGTTGAGATCGTCAATGTCGCAAGAAAAATCAAATTAATGGAATGATCGACTTTGGTTTTTTTTTTTTTTTTTTTTTTTTATTTATATATTTTGGACATTTGCATTCCTAAGGTTTAAAGGCATGATCGCAAGGTTACAATATCCTTCCATTACCACCACCCTAACCCTCTCCCTATTATAGATTATTTTGTGTATAAGTTTGAAAAGTCATTAATAGATAAATCCTACTACCTCCGATCAAAAATAAAAGTCGTTCAAGACTTTTTCAAACAGATTAAGAATCCATTCAAAATCAATTTAAATGACAAAAAAAAAAAAAACACTTTAACTATTGTAATTTAATAGTACCAAGAGTCTTGGAGTTGTAATCCAATTCATATTCAGAATATATTATAAATATAATTAAGCTTGATTATCTTCATTCTTGTTATGTATAAATCATTGAATTTATCTTCCAATAGGTATTTAAGATAATTACTAACTCTTCGATAGATAAGTTGGGACAAGATTAAGTTGGGAAAAAAATGTTATTTTTTCTTAAACGTCGTTTATTTTTAAGATTGTGAGTTCTCTTAAACAGCTTTTATTCTAGATGGGAGAGAGTATATTATTAGAAATTTGTTTAGAATTCTTTTAAAATATTTGTCCGAGCATCCTAAGTTTGAAGACCCAGAGGCTTATGTCATTTTGTTTGCAGAGAAAACTTGGAAGTAAACGTGAAATAGATTAACTCACCGGGAAGAGCTCTTTGGCTCAGAGTTGCATGGACAAAAGTCTCATTCATCATCGGTATTATTTCTTACACAGTGCGAAGCAACCAAAGGCAATTGGGGATAAGAAACAGCAGCTAGCTGTATAGGTCTTCATCCTTTTGTTGATTTTACCAATGGAAGCTTCATTGGCTGGTCTAACTCCAATCCTCCAGCTTCAGCATCGGTAGACCAGTTCTTGAAATTGTGGTTTGATGGTTATTTGAAGGTATACCAGTTTACTCAAGTGGCTTGGACAGAAGTTGCTGATATTTTCTAGGAAAATTAGGTGATTGTGGGCATCCTGTGGTGTGTGGAAATTATGGTGCCTGCTCCAACGGACATTGTCGCTGTCCTGAGAGTACTGCAGCGAGCTTCTTCAAGCAAATAGATGACGCGAAACCCAATCTTGGGTGTTCATTGGTAACCCCAATTTCCTCCGATCATTCCCGAGAGCATACTCTCCTGGAGCTGAAGAATACCACATACTTTGCATTCGAAGCTAGCTTTGTAAAGATGGTTGAAGTGAAATCTGTTGAGGTTTGTAAAAACATGTGCCTCAGTACTGTTCATGCAAAGCAGCTCTTATTGTATTAAATTCAGGGATTAGAGGCAGATGCTTGTTACTGAATGGTGTGTTTTCCATTATTGACAAGGAGAATAGTAATACAGGGGCCGCTGTTTCAAATTATGACACAACCCTTTTTCTTAAGTTGCAAAAGGCTCAAATGTCAAAAGGGGGAAAAAAGGCTGTAATTATAGTTGCATCCGCAACTGGAACTTTCTTCGGCCTGCTTTCTGTAATTGGATCTCTTGTTCATTACAGGAAAAGAGCAAAAGAATCCAACGAAACTGAAGTGGGCTTCCTGGACCAGGTATGGGGAATGCCTAGTTCATACTCGTTTCAGGACTTGAAATTCATGACAGAAGACTTCTCAAAAAAATTAGGGGAAGGAGGATTTGGCTGTGTTTACGAAGGGAAACTTGGTAATGGGACTAAGATTGCTGTCAAACGTCTCAATGGTGTAAGTTTAAGCCAGGTGGATGATTCCTTTTTAGTTGAAGTGAAGACTATTGGCAGCATTCATCATGCGAATTTGGTCAATCTAATTGGTGGATTCTGTTTCCAGAAATCACACAGGCTTTTGGTTTTTGAGCATATGGAAAATGGATCATTGGATAGATGGATCTTTGAAAAGCCACTCTCTTCCGTGGCATACCAGGAGAAAAATCATCCTGGATGTAGCCAAGGGATTAGCTTATCTTCACGAAGAATGCAGTCAGAAAATAATCCACTTTGACATCAAGCCCCAAAACATCCTGTTAGATCGAAATTTCAATGCAAAAGTCTCTGATTTCGGGTTGTCAGAACTGATTGAGAAGGATCAAAGCAGGGTTGTCACAAGGATGAGAGGAACTCAAGGATATCTGGCCTCAGAGTGGCTGCACTCAGTCATCACAGAACTAGTAGACGTTTACAGCTTTGGCATCTTGATCCTGGAAATTGTTTGTGGGAGGAGGAACTTGGATTGGTCCAGGGACGATGAGGAAGACAGGCATTTGCTAGAAGTTTTCAAGAGAAAAGCAGAAGGATAGCTTCAGGACTTGGTTGATGAGAAAATGGAGGATATTCAAATCCAGGTCGAGGAAGTTGAGGAAGTGATGAGGATTGCGTGTCTGCAGAGCGATTCCACCAAGAGGCCTGCAATGTCAATGGTAGTTAAGGTATTAGAAGCTATTGTGGCTTTTGAAAAAAACCCGGATTATAACTTCATACATCCATCAGTATTCCGAACAGTTGCAGCTGCTCAAGATGGACAGAAAGCTTCTGATGATGCATCTACTACAATAATGCCTTCCTTTGTCTGGACCAAGGTAGAATCAAAAACTGAACTTGATGTGCACATCTGCAAATGGATTCTCCTAGACTTTCCTGGAAATCTCTCGTGATTTTCTTGTTGCAATTCATATTTATCCTTGTTACAGTTGTTGAAGTAATGTTTTGTAGAGAACTCACTGTACTTGCGTTTTTCGGTTCTCTTTGTTCATTCCGAGCAAGTTTTACTACTTTTTTGCTTCACTCTATGCTGGTAATTAAATTGCTCTCTGTTTAGATATTGTGTTGAATTTGCTTATTTATATAGTTCAGTTATGTATATATTCAAATGCAACCTGGAAATTCCTCTTGCTTATAAGTTGGCTCTTGCGTTTCATATTTCTTGCATTAACAGGTACATCACGTTGACCAAGCGAACTACTGAAAGAATCAATGATGCAAAGGAATTAATCTATCCGGTACCAGCTGCTAGCCTACCACAATATCTCTGGATTGTGTAGGAAATATAACTAGGAAGATCCGGGGAGCATTCAACCTTTGTCAATTCGGAATCTAAGAATTCAGGCCGAAAAGTTGTCTGGTGGCCACCGGCTAGCAACTTCCTCACCAGGTTCAGTGAGCGCATCACAAGTCCTAGCGGATTTGCGTCATTCCTGTCTTTGGATTGCAGAGATACACAATAATTAGCTACTCTTTCCATGGCTTTCTTGACTTCATCTTCGCCTGGGGATATTTTCCAGGCACATACTTTATTTCCCCGATCAAGCAATGCCAGGCTCTCTAAATAAGCTCCGGTGTAACAAATTGTTCGTTCAATTTGCTGCGAAACTGTGCATAATAACTGTATTTGCACGCATATAGTAGGTAATTTCTTATGTATAGAAATGAAACATAAAAGGTTATGCCTTAGTTCAGCTACAACTGGACTTTGATGCATCATCACTTGATCATTCTCGCAATCTACAGAAACTGAAATTTGATGCTTTGTTATTAGAGATTCATATTTTCGCTGATTAATAGAAACAGCACTAACACAATGGCCAAGATTACGCTGATAAATTCTAATCCAGGAACGATGATCGCCATACTTTTCCATGATCCAAATGCAGAAAGAACAACCATCTCCATAGAAACTAATCACCGCCAGGGATCCCTGATAAACATCAATTCTCTTTCCCCTGGAAGAAAAACAGGGATGATCTGGGAGATTCATCAGGCTAAATTCTTCACTAGAAAGATCAAACAAAACTATTGCATCCTTTTTCTTCCCATTTCCATGCCCGATCCAATGGAGTTTCCCGTTCAGGCAAGCATAAAACGATCTTCCATCGAATTGATAGAGAAGATTTACGTGGCTCATGAGTTTCCATTTCCCTGTACTCAACTTATAAAGCTCGATCACAGGAGGAACCAATCTATTCCTAAAATCATCGCCCCAATGTTGAAACAATTTATCCCTAAAATGCACAATCCTGACCAACTTGAAATCGCTGCTGGAACGATCAAATCCAAACCCGAATGAACTAGAAGTAGAATATACCCACCTGTTGGAAGAAAATTAACGTTGGGTTCAGGGAGATGAATATTAACTTGAAGCAAAAAAAAAAAGGTTCTGGAAAAGTTGCTTTTCAAATTGATGTCAGGAGCTTAAATAAGCTCAATTTACAGAAAGAAAAGCACTAACAGCACTAACATCACTAACAGCACTAAAGCACTAACAGCACTAACCGACAGAAGCTTAGTAAATTACAAGAAAGTCCCTGAACTATGTCATAATTACTGAATTAGCTAACTAATAAATCTAATACACCCCCTCAAGATGGACCATGAATGTTTATGAGAGACATCTTGTTTAAAAGAGGAACTAAACAAGAAGCATGTAAAGGCTTAGTGAACATGTCGGCTAGCTGGTATTGAGATCGAATAGGCATCAATTTGATGGAGCCATTAGCCACCTTTTCTCGAACGAAATGACAGTCCAATTCAATGTGTTTAGTGCGTTCGTGGAATACTGGATTAGAGGCAATGTGAATGGCTGATTGGCTGTCACAGAAGAGCAAAGCAGGTGGCAAACGAAATGAAAGTTCTGTAAGCAAACTTTGAAGCCAAACTATCTCACAGGATGCAGTGGCCATCGCTCGATATTCTGCCTCAGCAGATGATCTAGCTATGGTTGTCTGTTTCTTGGCCTTCCAGGATACCAAGCTGTCACCCAAAAATACACAAAAACCAGATACAGATTGCCTGGAGTCTACACAGGCACCCCAATCTGCATCACAAAAGGCCCGAAACTGCAAACTAGAGGAACAAGGGAACAAGAGACCTTGTCCAGGAGCAGCTTTGAGGTACCTGAGGAGATGATGTGCAGCCTGAAGATGTGGAATGCGAGGATGAGAGATAAATTGGCTAAGCTTATGGACAGCAAAAGAGATATCAGGCCTAGTCAGATTCAAGTATAGAAGGCGACCAACCAAACGCCTATACTGAGAAGGATCTGTCACTAGGTCCCCTTGAGAAGCACTAAGAGTGACTTTAGGATCCATAGGGGTGGTAACAGGTTTAGAGGCTAGCATACCAGCGTCTTCAAGGAGCTTTAAGACATAATGTCTTTGAGACAAAGAGATACCTTTGGAGGAACGAGCTACCTCTAAACCAAGAAAATACTTCAGCTGTCCTAAGTCCCTCAATTTAAACTGAGAATGCAAGAATGTTTTTAGTTCATAAATAAGCTGTGGAGAGGGACCGAGAATGATAATATCATCTACATACACCAAGAGTAGGATAAACGAAGCACCAGATCCCTTGTAGAACAAGGAATAATCAGCCTTAGATTGTACAAATCCATGTTGGAGAAGAGATGCAGTGAATTTGGAGTTCCACTGTCGAGATGCTTGTTTCAAGCCATAGATGGATTTGTGCAATCTACATACCATTCTTGAAGAGGACTGTTGCTGAATAGAAAGTCCTGAAGGAATATCATATAAACCTCTTCATGTAAGTCCCCATTCAGAAAAGCATTATGTACATCCATTTGGTGAAGGGACCAGTTATGCACAGCAGCTAAGGCCAAGAGCACTTTGACAGTGACGAATTTGGCCACAGGAGAAAATGTTTCAACATAATCAATGCCCTCTTGCTGTGTATACCCTTTAGCCACTAACCGAGCTTTATACCTTTCCACAGTACCATCAGCTCTATGCTTGATTTTATATACCCATCGACATCCAATGGAGTGTTTACCAGCAGGAAGTGGAACAATGGACCAAGTATCATTGGCCTGCATAGCCTGCAACTCATCATTCATGGCTAGCCTCCAATGATCATGTTGGATAGCTTGGTGATAGAACTCAGGTTCAGATTCTGAGGAAATGGTAAGGATAAAATTCTTATAAGAGCTAGATAAGGATGAGTAGGAGAGAACATTGGATAAGGGATAAGGAGTGGAACAAATTGGAGGGAGTTCAGAATTGAGAAGGTGGCAATGATAGTCTTGGAGATAAGAAGGAGCATGATGAGAACGAGTGGACTTTCTAGTGCGAGGTGGAACTGAAGCTTGAGGAGAAGAAGAAGATGGAATAGGGATAGGGGAAGGAGGAGAATCAGGTAAAGGGTGAGGAAGAACAAGATCAGGAAATGGATCAGCTAAAAGAGGTGAGGGAGGAATGGTGTGAAAGGGAAATATAGTTTCATGGAAAACTACATCTCGAGTGATGAAGAACTGTCTAGACTGAGGATCATATAATCTGTATGCTTTCATTCCTACAGGATATCCAATGAATATACATGGACGAGCTCTTGGAAGAAACTTTGTCCTGTGGGAACATAGAGTGGAAGCAAAAGCCAAACATCCAAACACTCTAAGAGAGTGGTAATCAAATGGTTTCTGATATAGGAGAGAGTATGGTGAGTGATTTTGAAGAAGAGGTGTAGGGGTCCTGTTTATGAGGAAAGTTGTTGTAGTAACACAATCAGTCCAAAAGGTGAGGGGAACTTTAGACTGAAAATATAGAGCTCTAGCAACATTAAGCAAGTGTTGATGCTTTCTCTCTACCACCGAATTTTGTTGAGGTTTGCCCACACAAGAGTATTGATGAATCACACCTTTCTCAGCAAAGAAATCAGTAAAGGACAACTTAGGAGCATTGTCAGATCTGAACATCTTAATCTTAGCATCAAACTGAGTGTCAACCATTTTAAAGAAGGTAGGGATGAGTTGGATAGCCTCAGATTTGTGCTTAATCAAGTATATCCAAGTAAACCTTGTACAATCATCCACAATGGTAATAAAGTATCTATGGCCAGAATGCCCAGAAATATGGTGAGGACCCCAATATCACAATGTATCAACTCAAATGGTTTTTGTGACATGTGATTGTGAGAAGTAAAAGGTAATTGTTTCTGTTTTGCCAAGGGACAGATATTACATGGAAGTGGATCATGCAATCTAGTAGCATTTATGCCAATGTCATGTGGCAAAAGAGCTAGTCTAGAATTTGAAAGATGACCAAGTCTATGGTGCCAGATTTCAGATGACACCTTATTAATTCTAACAACAGAATTAGCACAAGATCTCAGACAAGCTGCTTCAACAATAAGCACATATAAATATGCAAAACGACTACCCTTGCCAATCATCCTCTTGTTGATTGGGTCCTGAATTTCAAATCCAGTATGAGAAAACAAGACTGTGAGATTAGATTCCTGAGAAAGAGCACTAACTGAAATCAGATTAAGCTTGAATTCAGGCACGTATAACACATCCTTCAGAATCAGATTAGGTTGCAGTTGTACATCTCCAATGAATGATACAGCAATTGAAGCATGATTAGGCAAAGTGACTCTAGCATTATGCACTGGTCTCAGATTAATGAAAGACTTTGATGAAGAACACACATGTTTAGAAGCTCCAGAATCAATGATCCAAATATGTGGAGCAGAGAAATAAGAATTCACACCCACAGACAAACAAATACCTGTGATATGAGTATCATTGGAACCAATAGCTGCAGCAGTCATATGAGTGGAGAGCAAACTCATGAGTTGATGACACTGCGAAGTATCCAAATGATTGAAGAAATTGCTAACAGATCCTGAAGCAGAGCCTGAAGGTGAAGCATAAATAATTGCAGAATCCTGAGAATTGGATAACTGATTAACATGTGCATTTTGAGAAATGTGTTGATTAGGCACATTTTGTGGAGGAAACTTCATTCCTTGTCTGTACCCTGGAGGATAACCGTGCAGCTTATAGCACTTTTCCACAGTGTGACCTTGATACTTACAGTGAGTACAGAATGGCCTATCTCTCTTTTTGGCAGATTGATGATTTGGCACAGAATTGGAGATAGCGAAGGCCATACCTGCATTTGGATCAGAATTACTGACCAATTGACTGCCAATTTGTCTTTGGCGCTCCTCTTGTGACACCAGAGAGAAGACTTTGTTAATTGGGGAATAGGATCCATAAGCAGAATTTGTCCCCTAGTATGAGCATATGACTCATTTAGCCCCATGAGAAACTGCATGATATATTCCATCTGGTAATGAGAGTGGAGTTCCTTCACACCACCACATACGCATCTACCACAGGAACAATTAGGTCTGAAATTGCTCAATTCCACCCAAAGTGCCTTCAATTTGGTGAAATAATCGCTCACAGAGCTATGATCTTGCTTCAAATTGATCAAATCGCGCTTGAGCTGGAAAATTCTCGGACCGTTAGTTTGCTGAAAACGTTCCTTGAGATCGAGCCATATCTCAGACGCAGACTCAGTGAAGATGATGCTCGCTGAAATTTCTTTGGAAACAGAGTTAAGAATCCATGAAATCACCACATTATTGTTGCGAATCCAGGAATTGAGAAGATTTATATCAGAATCTGGAGGTTTAACGATCGATCCATCAAGAAATCCTAGCTTGTTCTTAACCGACAAAGCAATCAACATTGCGCGGCTCCAAGATGCGTAGTTGTCTCGAGCTAAAGGTTGGGAGACAAGTACCAATCCAGGTCCGTCAGAATGATGCAGAAAATATGGATCCATTGAGGATTCCACAGATGAACTTGCAGACGCAGCCATGGAGGATATCGCGTGAGAAGGAAGAGAAGAAATGCAGAAGCTTCGAGAAAGAGTGAGAGAATTATTTCTCTGATACCATATTAACTTGAAGCAAAAAAAAAAAAGGTTCTGGAAAAGTTGCTTTTCAGATTGATGTCAGGAGCTTAAATAAGCTCAATTTACAGAAAGAAAAGCACTAACAGCACTAACATCACTAACAGCACTAAAGCACTAACAGCACTAACCGACAGAAGCTTAGTAAATTACAAGAAAGTCCCTGAACTATGTCATAATTACTGAATTAGCTAACTAATAAATCCAATAATGAACTAACTTCTTGATCGTCGGGTTCCAGAGGATTATAATCGGGTCACAGGGAAAGAAGTCCATGGAAATGCAGATCAAACCATTCACGTTTCCGACAACGTCAACCGGCCCGGGAAGAATACGGCATGTGTCCTGAAATACGTGTTTACAGACATAGCATTCGGGTTCGGTATCCCAGCCATCTACTACTTTCTTATTCGCCGATTCGATCTGGGTTCGATGAACACGATTGAGATTGTCGAAAATGAAATCAGGGCTTGTGATGAGTGAGTGCCATGACTTGCAGACGAGCATGCATCGCACGAGTTGCTTGATGGGAAGCCTCTCAAAGATGTTAACCAATAAATCTTTACACAGATAATCTGACATTGGATCGATCTATTTTCTTGCTGTAAATGGCATTGATTTTCCTTCTTCCGTGAGGATCTCGCCTGGGAAATTTAGAGGCTAGAGAGAAAGAGTGGATTAGTTGTTAAAAATATGCAAAATTTGTTACGTGATTCGTTTTCCGATTAGCTTACAGCTCAAAAAATAGGCCCGTATCTTACTTAATTTGTTACGGATCTGTCAACGTCCCTGAAAAGACGGTGATCAAGCCACATTGAAAAGTCTTTAGAGCTCAAACTTGTTTCACAGACGTGTCTGACAATTCGACGACGCACATATAGAGTTTAAACTTTGATGGCCTGCGATTATACTTGAAAACATGCGTATCGTGATTTGTATATAGTATTGGTGTATCATGTATAGCTGATGACACACATACTGAGTTTAGACTATGTTATGTTTATCGCGTATTGTATATATAACATTGATGTATCACGCACAGGGGACCTTCCTACAAAAAAAATGGCCCTGTTCGATAGTAAATATAAAATAAAAAATTAACATTATCTAATTCCAATTAATAAAATCTTGATCAATTTTTTAAAGTTTCAAATGTAAATTCATATTCAATAATTATTGAATAAATTCAAATTTCTTAATTTTCTATAATTTCAATTATAATATTCAACCTCTAATTCAAACCACAAAATATCATTTAGACTCAAATTTATAATAAGAAATAATAAATTTTCAATTCCAATTCAAATTAAACACATAAAATTGATTCAATATATAATTTATAAATTTAAATTATTAAAACATAAATAATCAAAATTTAAAAATTTATACTAACCTGAGAAGAACTATTATTAGTTGAGAATAAAAAATTTAGAACATCCAAAGATCAAGCTACAAATAAAAATAAGAAAAATTAAAACTAGCGTTTTAATTAGAAAAATAAGAATAGTTTACAAACCTTGGAGTGGGGGAAATTACTTCAACTTGAGGAGGATGAAGGTTTATTAAAAAAAAGAAAAAAAAGATGGAGGTTTGCCTTGGGTGCAAAAATAATTGATGGAGATAGGGTGCTAAAAAATTTGGAGGGAGAAAGGGCGGCTGGAGGAAAAGAAATTTAGGGTAGGTTTGTGAGTTTTTTTTTTTTTTTCCTCAGATTATTGGAACCACGACGTTCCAAAAATTTTAAAAAATCATTTTAGAGGAACGGTGTCGTTTTGACGTCGTTCCAAAACAAATAAAAAAAAAAAAACACCAGAGAACAGGCCGGCTATTTTGGGACCCCAAAATATTTTAGGTTCTGAGCATGGGCTTACCCAGCACATACTCAGGATCGGGCCTGATCATATTTAGTTTTTTTATGTATGCCGTAACCCAAATCAGCCCCTAACTAAAAGACTCGGGCAGGGCAACTGATTTGACTACCAATATGCATACTCCTACCCAGTGTTATGGTTTTGGGGCTCAATTGTAATGTTAGAAAGTAGAGGGGTTTAGCTCAAATATTGTAGACTATTAATAGCTATCTACGTAAGATTAGATGTTAAGCTTTGATAATGAAAAATATGTTTCCATCTGAATTTCTTCTATTTCTCTCTCTTTAATTTCTCCCCCAAATTTGATTATTTTTCTCTCAATTAGGTTAATCAAGCACAAACTTGACACCCAGGGACGAATCCAGGGGGTGGGCCTAAGGCCATGTGTGAAATGCATCTCAAAACCATGTTTAGGGTTTTGAGATACATTTTTAATTTTATAATATTTTTTCGTTATTTCCAATAATATTTTTTACATTTTCAGCACACTTTTTTATATTCCCAGTAAACTTTTTAATATTATAAAATTAAAATAATTCTCAAAACATGATTTTGAGAATCATACCACACAGGGCTTAGCCTCTGTTCTTTTCCATTCCATTCCAAGAAATTGTGCCCGTGTGGGTTTCCTTCCCGTAATTGCTTTTCCAGTTATACAATGAATGGTTGCTCCTCTCAATTGGCAGCATGTTTGGTCGAGCTTTAAAGACGGATTTCGCCTCTGCAAATCTCTCCAGACCTTCGGTTGCTAGGGTGTGCACAGAGATAGATTTACTGAAACTTCTGCCGGACACAGTTTACCTTGAAAAAAGGGCTTTACACTTTCCTGTTACACTCCCTGTTACACATCTTAATAACTCAATATAAATATTATTTTTTATTTTAATTTTTTTACCAATGATATTAATTAGCATTATAATATATTCTTGGACTAAGGGTTCACCCATTTTGGTGTAGGGTATATTTATTTTAATTTATTGGGATTAAAAAATTAAAAAAAATACTATAAAATTATATTAAAATTCAAGATTAGTGTAAAATTAAAAAATTTATATTAAAATTACGTACAATGCAAATGAATAGTATTGGTAAAAAAATTAATTTAAAAAATAATATTTACTATAATTTATTAAGATGTGTAATAGAGAGTTTAATAAGAAAGTGTAATAGAGGATCATGTGCATGAAAAAAAAGGTAATGGCTTTCTTCAAAAGCTAGAATTTCATGATTTGGCAAAGTACTGTGTTAATTGCTTGAAAGTGCGTCATTCTGTGAGCACTTGTCGAAAGGATGAACCGCCACCGCCAAGATAGCAATGAGAAAGGAAACCGACAGACACGGAAAGTCGACCGCCTCCGCCACCACCGTCGCCAACACCACCTCCCCTAGACAAAGGAAAAGCAAAGATTCCGGGGCAGGATAACCGGATCCTAGTACCTCCCCCAGTTGCTAGTCAACCTTCAGCAATGGTTCCTCCGATGCCGAAAACCACCGCCGTTGCAGGAACCTCCTCCGTTTTGGATTCGGACAGCGAGGTTGAGGAGGTCTTTGCGGAAGAGCCTCCCAGCCCAGTTGAAACCGCTGTGCCAGTCGCACCTTGCCTCCAACTTATTCGACAAAATGCTCCAGACACAACATGCACATCAAACATGCTTACTGCCAACCCCTTAGAACCAGTCGTGACTCAGCATTCAGAGGACCATATCCTAATGGAAAGAGCACATATTTTAACTCCAGTTGAGGTTCCCACACCATTAGCACCTCCATCAGCGCTCGCTGCCCAGATTGCTCAGGAGGACGTAGCTGTTCGACAGAATGCCTCAATGGGGGTCCAGTTTGGTGATGTTACACGAATTGCCCCCTTGTCATGCAGCAGCCCCGATAGTGACATAGAGGAAGTGCATATCCCAATTGCTCCAACAATGGCATCTCCAAACCTGTGTCCATCAACCTCAGCAGCACATCAAGGAATTGAGGATTTTCCAGAATGCCTAGAACCTGGCCCAACCCCGGTAAATCCTGATGCTGCTCAAGTATCTACCATGCCATTGTGGTCCAACATTGTCCGAGGGCCACCTCAGTTGATGCATCGGAATTCGGAAAAAGCAGATAAGTCCCTACCTCTTCCTAAAGTAAAGCCTCTAAAAAGGATTTTCACTCCGATTCAAGTAATAGAATGCCTACAGACACTGAGCTCATTGCCCGTATGTCTACTAAGCCACGCATTCCTATTACTTTGCCAGTATTCCCTTCACCAGAGGTCCATGGTGATGGCAACCAAGATGACGAAGGGAGGGGTGATTATGGCCCCTGGGAAACTGATGATGAGGGCGAAGATGATGAGATCGTACAGCCATATGTTTCAAGCTCCAGGAGGCCGCCAGAGTCATTCGTTGAATATGAACTTCGGAAGCAACCCCAAATAGACTATCGTAAATTCAATAACTGAGGGTACAAAATGTGAACATCGCTGTTCAATCTTATTTGTTTTTCCTTTTATTTTCTTGCAATTAATAAAATGGGTAACCAATCCCATTTAATTAAAAAAAAAAAAGAAAAGAAAAAAAAAAAGGAGAACTTCAAGAATTGGTTGATGAGAAAATGGAGGATATTCAAATCCAGGTCAAGGAAGTTGAGGTAGTGATGAAGATTGCTGCATGGTGTTTGCAGAGCGATTCCACCAAGAGGCCTGCAATGTCCGTAGTTGTTAAGGTATTAGAAGCTATGGTGGCTTCCGAAACAAACGTGGATAGTAACTTCATCCTTCCATCAGTATTCAGAACAGTGGTAGTTCCTCATGATGGACAGAAAGCTTCTGGTGATGCAGCAACTCCAATAATGCCTTCAGCTTTGTCTGGACCAAGGTAGAATCACAAACTGAACTTGTTATGTATATCTGCAAATGGAGGGGATGTGAAGATTTATAAAATCGATGCTCCTAGCTAGAATTGTTGCCTGGGAAATCTCTCGTGATAATTAAAATGTATCCTTGTTACAGTTCTTAAAGTAATGTTTTGGAGAGAACTCATTGTACTTGCTCTTTAGGTTCTCTTTGTTCAAGCCGAGCAAGTTTTACTACTTTTTTCTTCATTCTATGCTGGTAGTTAATTGCTCTCTGAAAAAAAAAAAAAAAAAAAGGTTAATTGCTCTCTGTTTAGATATTGAGTCGAATTAGCCTATTTATATAGTTCAGTTATGTATATATATTCAAATTCAACCTGGAAATTCCCCCAATACCTATAAATTGGCTCTAGTATTTCCAGTTTCTTGCACTAACAGGTACATCACGTTCAAAATGACAACTAGAGATGATTGTAAAAAGCGAGCGAACTACCGAAAGAAACATCTTCAAGGCTGGTATTTGCCTTAGGAGCTTTGTTTTGTTCATTGAAATAGCTTTGAGGGGTCAGGAGAGCTTGAATGGGAACACAAACACGTTCGACTTTTTGAATTTGGCACAATTTTTGTGTGTGATTAATGACAATGTTTTGAGTTTTATAGAAACTGTAACTTTTAAAAAAAAAAAATTATTTTTGATTAGAAGCATTAACCTTTTTTAATCGAAAATATATACAGTTGAAAGCAAGATATATGTAGACTTTTAATAGAAATATTGATTCCCCCTCCCCCTTTTGTTTACAAGTATTATTTTCTCTTTAAAAATATATACTTTTGAAAGCAAGAGGTAGTGCTTCTAATAAAAACCATGACTTTTCTCTCCTTTTCATTTTTGTGTGGAAAGGGGACACTTTTATAATAAAAAGAATGATGTTTCCACACAAAAAGGTCATATATTTTTTAAAGTAACTTTAATTATATTGATAAATATTAAAATACGTGTGGAATGAAAGGGGAAAAGCAATTGGTGGTTCAACTAGGATTTGACCATATATTTGAGTGAGTTTTGCCATTTTAATTTTTGAAGTAAATTAATCTGAGCAGGACCCTCAACCGGTTCCAACTTTAAACTGGTGCACTATTTAGTTAGGGTCTAGCTTTCAAAACCCCGTTTGTCACGCGGTAGTAAAATATGACATGAACCGAATACGATATAAATTAATGCTTAAGCTCTCATTTGGCTGATGTTTTGGGTGTAATTCTAATTAGTTTTGCATGGTAAATGCACTTAAAATATGAGTTTAATTTGCGCAGGGATTAATGTGTGATTGAGAAGGAGATAAAGTGAAGGATTGAAGGTTGTTTTGCCCCTTAATTCGTATGAACAAACAGAGAGCAATATTAGATAAAAGGAATAAAAAATAATGTGGAAATTAATCTGATCATCACCGATTATTTGATGCAAAAGATTGAGGAATCTTCAATGTTAAAGGAAATCCCAGTTGATGCTTTCTGAGAATGAACTTTGGAGGATTAAGAGATGTTTGGAAGAAGGGGTTGATGATTTCTTCCTTGAACACCGATCCGATTTGGTACTCGGGGAAAAGGAAATAAGAAAAATCCAGATTACGGTGAAAGAGAAATAGTAAATTTACCATTTTTACTAAGTAGACAGAGGTGGACAAAGTCGAGGTAGAAAAAATATCTGAAGCCGCACAACACGAACTAGAATACCACCCCTATGACATTGTATCCATCGTATACTCTTCGTATAAACTTTTGTCTTGTGACTTAAACTGTTACATTCACAAACAAAATGAAATTTAGATTATGGTTTTGATATTTTCAAACAAAATGAAAACACATGTTAAAACCAAAAATGTGAGTTGTTTTACAATTAATGGATAAATTAATTAGTCAATTAATCAAACTTAGTCAAAGTATGCACCAGGAAAGTCACTGTCAACACACAATTAGTTTGTACCGAAGACGTGTAGGAATCAAAGGTCACTGAATGGAAGATAGAAAGCAATCAAATGACTGAGACTTACTGATGATTTTCGATGTATGAAAGAAAGAGCAGTAAAATCAAAACCTCTGATTACTGCAGATATGGGAGTGATTCATTTCTTTCTTGTAGCAACTCTGCTTCTTTATTCTTCTTCTTCGCCATTTATAAGTGCCCAGGAGCAGATGGATAATTATTACACTACTAGAAATAGGGGTCTTTTACGTCCAACCCTTTACGAGAACACGCGAAAATCGTCGTAAACAATAATGAATGACGACGTTTCCACTAATCTGGACGTAAAATTCCCTTTTTAATTACGGCTTAACTCTAATCACGTCGTAAAGGCTTTAATTTGGACATAAAATTCTATTTTTAATTACAAAAAAACCCTAATCACGTCGTAAAGTCTCTAATTTGGACGTAAAAATTAATTCGAAAACAAAATCCTTATTAATATAATATTAATAATTTTTCCATGTAAATTTTTTAATTCACATACGGGCCATCCCCCCCTCTCTCTCTCTCTCTCTCTCTCTCTCTCTCTCCTCCCCTGCACCTCGCACTCCTTCAGTCGTATTCTCTCTTTCTTCCCTTTACTAAAATTCTTAGAAAAAGCGCCAAGGAATTTGGATCCTATGCTGAGAATTGGTTCTCAATCCCCTAAATCCAATTATCATCTTCAATCGTAATCTCCATAACTGCGTTGCGTCGCAATTCTTTGTTCATCCCTCCTAGAATTCTCTCCTACTGTGGTAATTACTCTCTCTATATATCTATAGATTAATTTGGTGGATTGTGCTCTGTTGATGAACGGATTGAGTTGTTGATCTGTGTATTGCATGATACAGTGCGTGTTTTGTTTTAATTCCAGTATTTTTGGTTCCGATTTTTCCTTCGATATACACCGAATTAAGAATTACAGAGTGGATTTTGCATAGGATCGAATTGTATCTCTGATTTAGGGTCGTAGAGGGAAGGAGAACGATGCGGATCATTTATGTTTTAAATTATATTTTAATATTTTATTTAGTTTTGTAGGTCGTGATGGTGTGTGTGGGAGGTAGGTTGGGTGGGTGGGGGGGGGGGGGGGGGAGGAAGGGGAAGGGTTGTTGTGTGTTATAAGGCATCAAACATGTGGGAGGTAGGTTGATTGTAGTGTTGTTGTATTGATTGATGTTAGGGTGTGAGTGCTGTGGCTGAGGAATTTGTGGCAGAGCAGCTGAAGTCTGTGCTTTCAGACATGCGCCCTGATGTTGTAAGTAAATGTCTTGCTATAGTTTGGTTGTAGTTAATCAATTTGAATTGGAATATGTTGTGTGAATATTGGTTCTATTGATATGTGATAGATATAGTATTGATCTAATTTTAGGTGAAAACAGACATACTACCTTCAGCTGGCATAGTCAAGGTTCTTTGTCAGTCTTCAGAAGTTTCCAGTTCAAGGTAATGCTGGATTTCCGATACATGGATATTTGTATTTTTCAATTAAGTTTCACTGGGATGGATTTTGACCAACATTGTAAGTTTTGTTTTGAAGACAGCTTTAGTTGTTGCTCCTGTAATGGTATCTACAAGTGGAGATGTACTGGCTGATTCCTCTATTCTTGCTAGCTTTCGGTACGTTGAAAATTCTATGATATTTATATATATGGTGAAGTTGTGGCACATTAGTAAGTGGAGGCATGCCACGGTTTTTGCCTTAAATCACTTTAGGAAGTGAATAGAGTATAAATTACTGTGCGAAACAACCAGTTTCCTTTTCTTCCATTGTACTTCACTCTGAAGCTGCCTTGCATTTAACTGTCTAAAGAATTGCGTCATTACTATTTTGTAGCTGAGACAATGGATTACTTTTGTAGGTCTTGTTAGTACATTCATCAGTGCATTTCATTTTATTGTTCTTATTAATTTTTCCAGCCTTATTGTGCATTTTATCTTTGACTGATTTCCTTAAGTATGATATATTTCAGACTCTTCTTTTTTTTTATACTTCTTTTCATTACTTCGGTCAGTTTCCCTTCGATTCGTTATTATGTTTGCATTTTGTATTTGGTAGATTTGAGATACTGCATGTCAAGAGAGATTTCAGAGTCTTGGAGCTGCATTTTATGGAGGGCCAGATTGCCATGTTTTAGCATAGATGTTTATGTAATGAAATCCTTTGGTAATCTTGACAATTGACATGAAGCTAGAACTTCTCAGATATGCAACCTGCGCTTCACTAGCCTTCTCTTCCAGAATCATATAACATAAAATCTTATACTGATATACATGCTTGATACATCTATGTGGAGTAGCGAGTAGTGGGGAGCTTGTCCAAGATAAATTAGGAAAACAAACACTAGAGCAAGGTTTGCTACTGGAATTCAAGAAAGATGCAGGAAGGGTATTGTTAGCTGTTGCTCAGAAACCTGATGGCAAGAAAAATTGGATAGCCTTTGATCAGGTTTTGTTAGA
Organism: Leptodermis oblonga; assembly: GCA_016801395.1. Taxonomy (NCBI): domain Eukaryota; kingdom Viridiplantae; phylum Streptophyta; class Magnoliopsida; order Gentianales; family Rubiaceae; genus Leptodermis; species Leptodermis oblonga. Next base: position 6,011,516 of record CM028758.1, read on the forward strand.
AACCTGTGCTTTGCATTTCAAATAGTTTGCTAGGAGTTATTTCGGTAATCGAAGGATCTTTGAAGCTTCTTTTGATCAACCAGAGATCAGACTTCTCTTTTGCTCTATTTTCTGGTGGATTATTAGCAGTATGCTTTCATTAGGCTGAAGATAAATACAGTTTTTACTCTATTCTTTACTCTACATTCGTTCATAATCATTACTTCTACTGCAATTGCATCTATCATTGCATCATCAAATGTATGGATTCTAGGAGGAGATCAATTATGGGAGAGAACCTCATTAGTTCAGTTGTTTCAAATTTTTACTTGTACACTTTTTCTTGAATATATAGCAACTTGTCTTTTTTGATTTTAAGTGTTCCCATTAATCCATATATACTTGTCCCATTTTTATCAATTGAGAGACTTAAGAGAAGATCTTATTGATTACTGTACAGAAGAAGCTAATTACTACTAATAAATAAGTGATTTAGAACAAGAGGGTTTGTTGGTTGCTTTCACCTAGAGGTAGAAAACATGGAGAGCTTCAAAGGTGGGAGGGAGTGTCCCACTAATTAGGGGATTTGCTATTGGAAATGGAAATGTTGGAAAGGGAGCCCTGCTTAACTCAAGCTGACATTTTCAGTAGTCTCTTCTGTGTAGTGAAAAGTAAAACTGACCAAGAAGGAGTGTGTTCTGACCATAAACTTGCTGGTTTTTCATACTTAATGTTGATTTGTAGAAAAGGGTGTTTCTTATGTCAAAGAGGGTCCTGTGGGGTGTGTGTAACGAAATCATGTTTTATGCAATGTAAACGCTTTCTTTGGTTTTTGCTGCTTTTCTTCGCTCTGTCTTCTTTCCTTTCTTTGAACTTTCAACATGGATTACCAATTGGTGGCTTCAAATGAGAGTTAGAGTTTGTACCTTCATGCCACTCGAATGATTTCCATCATATCAAGTTGGGTTCCTTGCCAGCTGAAATATTTTATATGCCAGTTCCTACTCCCTTTTTTAATTATCATATGGTTACATTATACTCCAAGTTTGTTTTGTGACCAGTAGAATTGTAGAAAGCTACTCTAAAATGAAAGAAAAACTGGGAACTAAAAGATCTTAGTAAAGCATGCAGAAAATTATAGAATTGAGTGCAGAAGTATGCGTATTTTCATTTATGAATTTAAGAAAATTGATGAAGCAGAAAATATAGGTGGATGAGTACTAAATTTATGGATATGTGGTGCCAATGAAATGTATATTCTCTGTACTTTGCTGAGATCTTCCACGATGGTTATCATTCAATTAAGTTATCATATGCTTGGGCTGCATAATTTTTATTGCTGCAATATTATCAATTTGGTTTGAATTTGGTAGATATTGAAGGCCGCAATCTGATACTATCGGCTAAGAATTCACTTATCAACTCTGGCAGCGAGCTTCCTTCTGATATCTCACAAGTTTGCCTTCACTCTGTTGTGCATCAATCTTGTTTCATTATTTCCTGTTTCTTTCTTACTGTGTGGTTATTTGTTAACTTATCTGGCTCAATTTCTTCATAACTCAGGTAGCCAAACTGCAGTTACTGGACTCTGAAAGCGGTGAACTAAGTTGGGTAGATGACAAGATTTTTACTCTTATAAACAAGAACTTTATCTCCACTTACAATATCATCACTTGAATTGTTCTTTCTCTTAGTTTAATTTCTTTGTCATAACATTGAGAATATATTACTATCAATCTTTTCCTGAAGTTCTAAACTGTCTTCTACCACAACTCAGCTTAATTCATACGTGTTTTTGTTTTTTCTTGGACTTATGACTGCAGGAACCTAGTGTTATGGCAAAGCTTTAAGATGAGGTAAAATAAGACATAATAGTATAACAGCAAGATGAATCCTTTCTTTTTGAATTTGAATATTATAAATACATTACTTTCAAATCTTCCTTTTTAATTGTTTTTAGGTAGATGCAGTCGTTGGCGATCGATTCCCAACTGTAGAAGATATGAAGAAACTAAAATACACTACCAGAGTGATTAATGAAGTGAGAAGCATTTCCATATCATTCAATTTACAGCCGGTTGCTTGTTTTCATTTTAGACGCTTTCTCCTGCGTATTATCTCGTCTGTTGACTTTACACCTACAGCTGCCCTCTTCGGCCACTTCACTTGTCCGGCTTTTTTACTTTGCCAAGTGCTAACGGCGCAGATAAAAAATGGCTTCTCTCAACATATCACAGTAAGAAATTTTCCATCTTAATTTATTTTATCCTCTTGAATCTAACACACGTACGAGAATAATAGAATTTGCATCTGATGGATACATCTAATCTAAGAGGACCCTTTCATGTACTGTTGCCCCTATGAAATTAGGAACGAGTTACTAATTTCAATCCTGTTTTTCTTTTTCTTTTTTTTTTCTTTTCCTCTCTCTCTTATCTGGTGAAAAAATAAATTGCTTCAAGATATGCCTTGATTTTGAAATTGGCATTGGTTCTGCTGCATTTTCTCTTAGTGGTTTATTGTTTATTTTGAATAAGGATTTGATTGTACTAAACAAGCAATAGCTTCGGTGATGTAGTATAATTGCACACTTGATTGTATCAAGTTGGAACTGTTAGTTTAGCACATATTCCCACTGCATGGTCTTACAAATTGGACGAATTTAATGGTTGTTATTTATTTATTGATGTTCTGATTTTTGTTAGCTGAGATGCTGTACAATACCAAATATTTGATTTTACCATTAATGCAGACAAGCTGTTCGATTAAATGCTTCAATAACTTTTGTGTGAAAAAAGACTGCACAGTTGAAGTTACTTGAAGAATCAGTATGCCTAAAATTTGAAGGATTTGATAATTCTGATTTCATGGAAGAAAGATAAATTTTGTTGATCGGAAGGCATTAGTGTAAACTTAGGTGAAAATTATGATCATGGTCCTTTAAACGATAAAGGAGAATAATTCTAGACCATTCAGTTGGATATCTTCTTGATAAAGGCGATATTGTCATTCTCAAAGCCAACATAAATCTTCTTCTAATTGCTTTTGGCCCTCTGGCCGCATACTGGAATGATCCAATAGAAGAGTCTGTAAGGGAGGGAGTGCATGGATGGATGTCCGTATTTTGTTTCTTTTTATAAAGCTTGGCCAAGATAGATTTTCAACAAACATCTCTGCTCTTGTTGTGGAGAAGATCTCAGTTAATCCCCCTCCCAGTTAAGATAGTTGTAGGCATTGCTGAAAATTGGATTCATGTTAAGTGTTTAGAATCTGAAATTGCTGATACCATTGAGGTAATTTTGAAGAGTGTGCATAGTGTTTAGGATGACTGTTGTTCTGAGGGTTGTAGGGAATTTTGGAGGATGAAAGATTTAAAAGCGCCACATTATGGGAATTTTCTGGAAGAGACAATTGAAGGCTCTGTTTGACATTGATTGGTTTACTCTGATATTCATTATGGGCTAAAATTCAGCATTCAATTTTGTAATTCATCCATGTCATTTAAAGATTGCACGCAATGGACGTGTCACATCTAATGCAGTGATTAATCTATTGATTCTGTTTTCAGGGGAAGAATAAATGCGAAGGAAATGGTTTTGAAGAGGAATCAAAACCGTTGGAGGCGGAGGAGGAGGAAGAGAAAGAGCAGTGCAGTCCAGTATCAGTATTAGAACCTCCATTTCAAGATGAAGATGATGGACTTGAAGAAGTGGAAGAGGAAGAAAAAGAAGAAGATGAAGATTACGACGAACTGGAATGCAGTTTCGCATTTGTACAGAGTACGTTATGATCAACCTCTCTTTTTGCATAGCCACATTTTAATCATTGAACTTCCTTCATTCTTAGTAAGTTGCGGTGTCACTTCCCATTTTCTCATTTGGGCCATGGAGATGAAACAATAAAGAATCCAGGGTCATAATCTGGTGGATTTTGCTAAATTTGTTTGATGCATAAATTCTGGTTTGTGGGTTCCATTTAGAGTTTGATTTCATTATTGATGATATGGGACATTAGGTAGAAAGAGACTTTGTCCACGGTTTCTTTTCTGTTATTGTGACCCACTTTCATGGCATGTTCATCCTATTACCTTAATCTAACGTTTCATGCATTAATAAATTACAGGGGCGAAGGAGCAGCTTTTGTACAAGCTTCGTAGGTTTGAGAAGCTCGCGGAGCTTGACCCTGTTGAACTTGAGAAAAGAATGATGGAACAACTGGAGGAGGACGAAGACGAGAAAGAGAGCGAAGATACCGATCAATTGAAATCCCTGGACAGCGATTTCTCGCCATCGCAGAGAAGTTTCTGCAGTCTTGACTCATTTGTTAATGAAGTTCCGACAGACATGAAGAAGCTGGTTTCGGACCTGATCTCGGAAGAGAAGAAGAGGGAGTTTAAGTTCTTTGAAAACAGAGAATTTTGGAGGATGAAAGATTTAAAAGCGCCAGAAAGAGATGCAAGGTTGCAAACTATTTTGCAGGAGTAGAAATAGATGGAAAAGATGCAAAGCTAATTGTTAATTACTTTTGAAAGAAAATACCTTCTAATTGTTAGGGTGATTAGTTTTGAAAGAAAACACATTATAAGTGTTAAGCTGATTACTTTTGATGACTATATAAAATATATTAATAGAGTATTTTAATGTGGATTAGTGCAAAATATTTTTATTTAGGAATTGTTCATTTCTATATTGATACTTTATCTAAATGGTTTAGGTTTAGGTTGTCTTCTTAAGCAATTATTTTTAAAAAATCATTAAATAAATTTAATTTATAGAAATACTACTTTTTTACGACAAGTTTTCACAGTTTTACGACGAGGTTTGAAGTTGTAAATAAGTTTTATACAACTTAGATGGATAAGTAATTACGACCAAAAAATGAACTTTTACGTCCAGAAAAGGGACTCGTTGTATAATTTCCATTTACACCGTCCCGGTCAATCTCGACGTAAGATTTCTTACGTCGGAGCCTCTGACAACGACATACGTGGAGGCGGGATACTCGACGTAAAATACTTTTTACGACGAAAATATGACTTTTTACGTCCAGAAAAGTCGTCGTAAAAGACCCATATTTCTAGTAGTGATTTGAATTCATATGCTAAACTTTCTACCTCATGGAATGTGTCAAACATGAAAGAGCTTTTGGTCTGGTCTGGGAGTGAGTACCATTGCCGATGGTTTCCCATCCTGCTCAGAGGACCTAATGGTTATGGGAAAAAGTTTGTCTTCGCCTTATACTGTCGAAGAAGCGACAAAGAATGCGTATTCGGAGACCTGATTTTGCCCAGCGGTGCTAAATTTACCAGCTTAGACTACTACGATGACTCCCTGCACTCCCCTGAATTGGTATGGTCTGCAAACAGGAATACTCCTGTTGGAACTAATGCTACGTTGCAACTGAGGGAAGATGGAGATCTGGTGTTGTCAAATCCTGATGGCACTTTGGTGTGGTCCAGCAACACAAGAGGAAAATCTGTTGCCGGTTTGAACTTAACTGAAGAGGGAAATCTTGTGCTGTTTGGCAGGAACAGAGAGCTCATTTGGAAATCTTTTGATTATCCTACCGACTCTCTGCTTCTGGGACAGCGATTAGTTCCAGGGCAGAAGTTAAGAGCCAATGCTTCCGAATCAAAATATAGTCCAGGTTTGTTTTCCCTTTCTTTTGACGAAGGTAGCCTGGTTGCATGTGTAGAGTCTAATCCACCACAAATATATTATGATCTTTTGTTGGATGAACTTCCTCCTAATGTTGAATTTACCAATGGAAGCTTCAATGGCTGGTCTAACTCTACTCCTCCAGCTTTAGTGTCAATAGACCAATTCATGAAAATTGGGTTTGATGGTCATTTGAAAGTGTACCAGTTTACAGGAGAATTTTGGACAGAAGTTGCTGATCTTTTCCAGGGAGAATTAGGTGATTGTGGGCAACCGATGGTGTGTGGAAATTATGGCATCTGCTTGAACGGACATTGTAGCTGTCCTGGAACTGCTGCCAATGGTCAAGCCAGCTTCTTCAATCAAATAGATTACAGGCAACCAGATCTCGGTTGTTCATTGGTAACCCCAATTTCCTGCCATCATTCCCGAAAACATACTCTCCTGGAGCTAAAGAATACCTCATACTTTGCAGTCAAACCCCGATTTGCACATAGGGTTCACGTTAAATCAGTGGAGGACTGTAAAAATATGTGCCTCGGCAACTGTAAATGCAGAGCTGCTCTTTATGAGTTACATTCCTGGGAAGAAACTTCAGCGAGTCAGCGCACATGCTTGTTACTTAATGAAGTCTTTTCCATTATTGACATGGAGGATAACCCAACTACTACTCTTTTTCTTAAAGTGCAAATGTCGAAAGGGGGAAATAAGATTGGGATAATAGTTGCATCCACAATTGCAACTTTCTTTTGTTTGCTTTCTGTGATTGGATATCTTGTTCATTACAGGAAAAGATCAAAAGAATCCAACGAAATTGAAGTAGGCTTCTTCGACCAGGTATTGGGAATGCCTACGTCATACACTTTTCAGGACCTCAAATCCATGACAGAAGATTTTTGCCATAAACTAGGGGAAGGAGGATTTGGCTGTGTTTATGAAGGGAAACTTGGTAATGGCACTAAGATCGCTGTCAAACGTCTTAATGGTTTAAGCCAGGTGGATGATTCTTTTTTGGTTGAGGTAAAGACTATTGGAAGCATTCATCATGCGAATTTGGTGAATCTAAATGGATTCTGTTTCCAGAAATCACACAGGCTTTTGGTTCTTGAGCATATGGCAAATGGATCATTGGATAGATGGATATTTGATAAAGATCAAAACCACTCTCTTCCATGGCATACCAGGAGAAAAATCATCTTTGATGTTGCCAAGGGATTAGCTTATCTTCACGAAGAATGCAGCCAGAAAATAATCCACTTCGACATCAAGCCCCAAAACATCCTGTTAGATCAAAATTTCAACGCAAAAGTCCTTTGGATTGTCGAAGCTAATTGAGAAGGATCAAAGCAGGGTTGTGACAAGGATGAGAGGAACTCCAGGTTATCTGGCTCCAGAGTGGCTGCACTCAGTCATCACAGAAAAAGTGGACGTTTACAGCTTTGGCATCTTGGTCCTGGAAATCATTTGTGGGAGGAGGAACGTAGATTGGTCCAGGGACAACGAGGAAGACAGGCATTTGCTAGAAGTTTTCAAGAGAAAAGCAGAAGGCGGAGAACTTCAGGACTTGGTCGATGAGAAAATGGAGAAAGTTGAGGAAGTGTCAGAAGTGATGAAGATTGCTGCATGGTGTGTACAGAGCGATTCCACCAAGAGGCCAGCAATGTCACTGGTTGTTAGGGTATTAGAAGCTATGGTGGCTTCTGAAACAAACCCGGAATATAACTTCATTCATCCATCAGTATTCAGAACAATGGCAGCTGCTGAAGATGGACAGAAAGCTTCTGATGATGCAGCAACTCCAATAATGCCTTCAACTTTGTCTGGACCAAGGTAGAATCACAAACTGAATTTCACATGTATATCTGCAAATGGCAGGACGTGAAGGTTTCTTAAAATAGATGCTCCTAGACTACATAGTTTTAGTATGATACATCCCAGTTATCAGTTTAGTACTGATAGATCAAATTAATGACTGTAGAATAGAGATTTGTCAAGCCAACTTTGTAAGGTTCAGATGCTGGGGAGTTGTATTGGAACATATTGTTTTCAGTCCCCTGTCAATGGCTGAATATGTAGATTTTCAATATGAAATTGAGAGAGAATAATATTCACTGGAGGAGAATGATGGGTTTTCGAGCTTTTGCTGTCTTGGGAGGATTCTTCGCTTTCATTTGTTGCCTGGAAATCTCTCAGGATTTCTTTTCTTTCTAGGCTCTGTTTGTTCATGCTGAGGAAGTTTTACTACTTTGTTCTTCATTCTATGCTAGTAGTTAATTGCTCTATGTTTAGATATCAAGTGGAATTTGCTTATTTAAAATTCCGGCTGGAAAGTTGTCGGCGGGGGCACCACCAGCCAGCAACTTCCGCACCTGGTTCAGTGAGCGCATCACAAACCCTCTTGGCAGATTTGCTATATACCACCTGTTTTTTCATTCTGGAGATAATAGATGAGTTTAGTTAGCCTCTGAAACTATGGGTGTAAGCAATGTTTAACAAGCCTAGTCGGACGATGAACCGGCGAAGCTCACGGGTCGGGGTTTAATTGGGGTTCAGGGGTTGAACCGGGAATCAAACCGGTGACGTCATTATGATGTCATAAATATATTTAATATATTATATTTATCATAATTAATATATAATTAATTTGTATAGTATTAAAAAGATAATTTTTAAAATAAACATTAATAATATAAATTATTTAGCATCTAAATTATCATATGAGCATTGTCAACTTAATGGCAAACCACTTTTCTATAAGAGTGTTTCTTTTCTTGATGACACAGGTTCGAATCCTGACTAAATACAATTAATTTTTACAATTATTTCAGGTTTACCACATCCCACATTAGTTGTGGATAGAAATAAGTTCCTATATATAAAGAGAAAGGCTGCAAAATATTTCTGAAAGAAAAATTGAAAAATAGAAAAATCGAGCTCAGGCCAATTAACTTGGTTTTTGGTTTAGCCCCCAATTAACTTGGTCAAACCGGCCGGTCTGGTCCGACTTGTTAAAGACTGGGTGTAAGTTAAAATAACAAGTATTGGAACCACATATACTTATTTTTAGGTGTCAAAATATCGAGTTTAATATTTAAAGTATTGTATTTATGTTAAGACGGGAGATCAAATATTTTTTCTAATTTATCTCTGTTCACTCTCTCACAATAGAGAGTGGGACCCACATGTCATATCATGGGGCTCACTCATCCATTGTGAGAAAGTAAACAATAAAGACAAAAATAAGTTAAATAGAAGATCTCAAGAAGTTAAAACTGTAGTATAGTGTATTTTCAAACACGCAAACATATCATTTTAAAGAGCAATATGTCTAAACGCAGGGAAGGAAAATGCTAAATGCAGGGAAGGAGAGATACTATTTTATTTTTATACCCAAAATATCCCCACCACAAAGAAGCCCCCAGCCTAATCTCCATTATCCCTTGTGTCTCTCCCAGCACTCTCGCCGGAAAAATTTGGCGTCGCCGAAGCTAAAGTAAAAACTTTAATTTAAGTTTTTCTTTTTTCCAAAAAAAAACATTCTTGCAGGCCGGATTTGGGTGGTGGACCATTTCCGCTTGCAGCAGTTGAGGCCAGCTGGCCTAACTGCTGCAATTTTCACTTCAGTTCAATTTCTGCCGGAAAAACGGGATTCCGGTAGCCTGTTTTTCCGGCAGCTTTCATGTTTTGCATTTCATTTTTAATTTTTTTTAATGGATTTAAAACATGGCTAGGTCGTCTTACCTCGTTTTTGAGGGTTAGGGTCCCTAACTTCCGAAAACAAGAGTAGGCGGTCTAATCCCATTTTCGGGGGTTAGGAGAAAACGATTAGGCCGCCTAACCTTGCATTCGAGGGTTAGGGTCCCTAACCTCCGAAAACATGGTTAGGCGGCCTAACCCCATTTTCGGGGGTTAGGAGAAAACAAGATTAGGCCGTCTAACCTTGCACTCGAGGGTTAGGGTCCCTAACCTCCGAAAATATGGTTAGGCGGTCTAATTCCATTTTTGGAGGTTAGGAAAAAATGAGATTAGGCCGCCTAACCTTACACTCGAGGGTTAGGGTCCCTAACCTTGCTTTCGGGAGTTAGGCCCTAACCCCATTTTCGGGGGTTAGGAAACGGGGTTAAACCCCTCTATTGGCAAAGTGAGGCTGCTGGAAAAAGGAGAGTGAATCTCCTTTCTCCGGTAAAATTGGTGCTGGAGCGGCAAACAGAAACCCACTTGCTGGGTTTCTTTTGCATGTCTCAAAGAAAAGAAACCTAGCAAGGGGTTTCATATTTTGATATGAAACCCCTTGCTGGGTTTCATTTTGTATTTTGGCAGCCAAATCTGGCTGCGTCTAAGCATCCTGGCAGGATTTGGGTGGCGGGAATTCCGTCACCCACACCCGGCCAGTGTGTAGTTTTTTTCCATTATTTCCTTCTTTTTTTTTCAAGATTTAATGTCGTAAGCAATTTTCGTTTGTGTGGCTGACGGTTCCGACGGCAGCGAGGTTTTCCGGCGGTGATGGGTTGGGAAATGGTGGGGGCTGGTGTGATAGGATAGAGCTAAGGGCAATTTTGGTACAAATACAAAATACTATCTCTCCTTCCCTGCGTTTAATATTTTTTGTCCCTGCATTTAGCATGGCCCAAGTGATGTTGTAATTTTTTACTAATCAATGGTTGACTCGACTTGACTTGATGATAGTGATGGTAGTGCTGACCGGAGATTTTCTTTCCTTTGTAATTTCTGGAAACAAACAATTTGGGGGTGGGAAAATGGTTGAAAATAAAGCTTCGCATTACCATTTGAGGTATAATTTACTTTCATCTTTAAGCTAGTAGTTTCAAGCCTTTTCTTTTTTCTTTCTTTTTTCTGAAATGAACCTTATTTTATTCTCGTTAATTCTATAAAGCATCCAACATGTTGAGTGTGTCGTGCAAGTGAAATTTGACAATGTTTGGCACATGATTGGTTCAATGTAACAAAATAGCATAATGTAAGTATATATTCAAAACATAAGTAACTTAAAATTTTATACTCTTTCATATCACTTTTGTTTTATGATTTTATTTTTATTTTTATTTGTTGAAGACCTATGACTTGATTTTTTTTTTTTTTTTATATACTATATATATTCACAACAGATTTTCAATATATATTTTTCAACTCAAAAACTTCCATGAAAACGGTATACACCGGCTCCATGGAAACTTGAGAGACAAGTATTTGTTGTCAAAATCAAAATACATGTTAAAAGAAAAATGAGTTGTTTTAGATTCGGATGTATTACTTATTCAAAGTATGCCCCAGCAAAGTCAACACACAATTGATTTGTACCGAAGACAGTGGTGTCCGTCATGCAAGTGCACTAACTATCAAAACCAAAACCTCTGAGTACTGAAGAAATGGGAGTGATTCATTTCTTTCTTGTAGCTACTCTGCTAATTCTTTCTTCTTCTTCTTCGTCGACATTTGTAAATGTCCAAAAACAGATGGATATTTATATTAATTCGCCTGCTAACCTTTCCACCTCATGGAACATGTCCAACCGGCATATGTTTTCGGCATGGTCTGTGACCAAGTACTATGACATCTGGTAACCCATCCTGCTCAGAGGACCTAATGGTTATGGGAAAAAGTTCTCCTTCGGCTTATACTGTGGAAACAGCGACGAACAATGCGTATTAGGAGTCCTAATTTTTCCCGGTGGTGCTAACTTTACCAACTTCTATTACAACGACGACCCCCAGTCCGCTGAATTGGTATGGTCTGCAAACAGGAATTACCCTGTTGGGACTAATGTTAAGTTGCAACTGAGGCAACATGGAGATCTGGTCTTGTCAAATCCCGATAGCACCTCGGTGTGGTCCAGCAATACAAGTGGAAAATCTGTTGTGGGTTTGAACTTAACGGAAGAGGGAAATCTTGTGCTGTTTGGCAGAAACAGAGAGCTCATTTGGCCATCTTTTGATTATCCTACCGACTCGCTTCTTCTGGGACAGGGATTGGTTCCAGGGCAGAAGTTAAGAGCCAATGATTCCGAATCAGAATTTGGTCCAGGTTTGTTTTTCCCTTTCTGTTGACAAAGATCGCCTGGTTGCATATGTAGAGTCTAATCCACCATAAATATATTATGATTCTGTGTTGGATGGTCTTGATGCTTATTTTGATTTTACCAATGGAAGCTTCAATGGCTGGTATGACCGCACTCTTCCTAGATCGGTAGACCAGTTCTTGAAACTCGGATTCTATGGTTATTTGAAGGTATACCAGTTTACAGGAGGGTTTTGGACACAAGTTGCGGATCTTTTCAAACTAAAATTAGGTGATTGCGGGCATCCTATGGTGTGTGGATATTATGGTGTCTGCTACAACGGATATTGTCATTGTCCTGAGAGTACTGCAGCGAGCTTCTTCGAGCTAAAATATGACTGGCGACCCAATCTCGGGTGTTCACCCATAACCCCAATTTCCTGAGAACATTCCCGAGAGCATACTCTCCTGGAGCTAAAGAATACCTTATACTTTGCATTGGAACCCAGCTTTCCAAATATGGTTCCAGTGAAATCAGTGAAGGACTGTAAAAATATGTTCGTCAGCAACTGTTCATGCATAGCAGCTCTTTCGATGTTAGATTCCTGGGATGAAACTTCAGGGAGTAACGGCAGATGCTTGTTACTGAATGAAGTATTTTCCATTATTGACCTGGAGAATAATACAGGTGCCACTACAAATTATCACAGGACTCATTTTCTTAAGGTGCAAAATGCTCAAATGTTGGAAGCGGAAAAAAAGGAAGGGGGAAAAAAGGTTGTAACTATAGTTGCATCCACAATTGGAACTTTCTTTGGCTTCCTTTCTGTAATTGGATCTCTTGTTCTTTACAGGAAAAGATCAAAAGAATCCAATGAAAGTGAAGTGTGCTTCCTGTACCAGGTATTGGGAATGCCTACTTCATACACTTTTCAGGACCTGAAAGCCATGACCCAAGACTTCTCCCAGAAATTAGGAGGGGGAGGATTTGGAAGTGTTTATGCAGGGCAACTCGGTAATGGCACTAAGACCGCTGTCAAACGTCTTAATGGTTTAAGCCAGGTGGATGATTCTTTTTTAGTTGAAGTGAAGACTATTGGCAGCATTCGTCATGCGAGTTTGGTGAATCTAATTGGATTCTGTTTCCAAAAATCACACAGGCTTTTGGTTCTTGAGCATATGGCAAATGGATCATTGGATAGATGGATATTTGATAGAGATCAAAGCCACTCTCTTCCATGGCATACGAGGAGAAAAATCATCCTGGACGTTGCCAAGAGATTAGCTTATCTTCACGAAGACTGCAGCCAGAAAATAATCCACTTTGACATCAAGCCCCAAAACATCCTGTTAGATCAAAATTTCAATGCAAAAGTTTCTGATTTTGGGTTGTCGAAGCTAATTGAGAAGGATCAAAACAGGGTTGTCACAAGGATGAGAGGAACGCCAGGATATCTTGCTCATGGGTGGCTGCACTCAGTCATCACAGAAAAAGTGGACGTTTACAGCTTTGGCATCTTGGTCATGGAAATCGTTTGTGGGAGGAAGAACTTAGATTGGTCGAGGGACGAGGAAGACAGACATTTGCTAGAAGTTTTCAAGAAGGAGAACTTCAAGAGTTGGTTGATGAGAAAATGGAGGATATTGAAATCCAGGTCAAAGAAGGGTCAGAAGTGATGAAGATTGCTGCATGGTGTCTGCAGAGGTATTCCACCAAGAGGCCTGCAATGTCATTGGCTGTTAAGGTGTTAAAAGGTGTGGTGGCTCTGAAACAAACCCAGATTATAGCTTCATTCATCCATCAGTATTCAGAACAGTGGCAGTTCCTCAGGATGAACAGAATGCTTCTGGTGATGCAGCTACTCCAATAATGCCTTCAGCTTTGTCTGGACCAAGGTAGAAATCACAAACTGAACTTGATATGTATATCAGCAAATGGCGGGATGTGAAGATTCTTAAAATAGATGCTTGCTTGTATATCTCTCTTGATTTTCTTGTGGGAATTACAGTTCTCGAAGTAATGTTTTGAAGAGAACTCACTGTCCTTGGCTACTTTCGTTTTAGGTTCTCTTTGTTCATGCTGAGTAAGTTTGACTACTTTTTTCTCATTCTATGCTGGCAATTAATTTATTGCTCATGTATCGAATTTTCTTATTTATATATTCAAATGCAACCTGTCCCTATTTTCAATCTTCATTGAGCCATAACATGATTTTCTTGAAGCTGCTTGCGGATGCCGATCCCCCAAGCCCTTTTCCAGGCTTGGACATGCTCACCTGCCTCAGGATCTCTAGTATCAGAAAATCTTAAATGTCAGGCATAATAATCAGTGCCAGGGATCCCTGATAAACGTCGATTCTCTTGGTTTTGGCAATGGAAGAAAAACAGGTATGATCAATCTTATGCGCCGACTGGATCTGGGTTTGATGAACACGATTCATCGTGTATACCTATATTAATCAGGGCTGGATCTGGATTTTGCAGATGAGCATGCACCGCCCGAGTTGCTTAATGGGAAGCCTCTCGAAGATGATAATCAGTAAATCTTTGCAAAAATAATCTTGTTGAGGTGACTTTGGTCCCTCAAATTAATTGCAAGCATGAACTTCTACATGCTAGAGTTTGGACGGGTGTGTTTTGTCAAAAAAAGTGAATGCATGCTTTGGCTATGAATTAAAGTGGCTGACATGTATGTTCTTGGAATAGTGTTGAATAGTGGAAATCTGCACACTCAAGTCAAAGAAAGCTGGAAGAAAAAGATATGCACGAGATTTACTTCATTTGGCATTTGGCATTTGCTCATCTTCATGTTATAAATAGATGGCAGAATGCATTATTTTGAGTGAGCCAAGTTTGAGAATTTCTTCATTCTCTTGTTCCTTTTGCTCACCATAGAATACACATTTGTGTCATCAGTTGAGAGATTTATGAAGAGAATTTTGTCTAATTTATATTCTCTTTTTTGTTTAGTTGTGGATTTGTATATCCATTTAAAGTTTGCATTCTCTCTTGTATTTGTGGTGATTTGGTGCTCTTATCATTTGTACTTGGCCATTATAGTAAATTTGTTCAGCCTCCGCATGTGGATGTAGATCAATATTTGACTGAACCACGCAAATCCTTGTGTCGTTATTTTCAATTTTCTCACTTTTAATTCTCTTCGTTATTTTCTTCCGGGGCTGTTTTAAATTCTTTGGAGCTTGTTTCCTAACAAATCTGACATTTTATCTTCATATCAACATCCCTGAAAAAACAGTGGATTAATCCACATTAAAAGAATCTTTAGTTTTTTACTGCAAATGGATTATGGAGCCCTTAAACTTAAAGGGTGATCGCTGGAAACTACCAATACCTTCCTGATCCGGTCAATATTATCAAGATTTATCTGCGTGATCTTAAGCATTGTGTTCAGACTTCAGATTGGTTAATTTATGCCCACATTGTATCAAACGGTATGAGATTTGAATGAGTCAGTTTAGTAAGTGAAGTATCGCATGTATCAAGTACCGGACACGCACAATTTATATATATATATATATATATTTAAATTCTACAATATTGTGTTTAATTTATGATGTATAGTGTTTATGATAAAACAATAAAAATTATGTGCTTTCAAAACACACACATCGTTGTTCCGTAGTAAAGTATTAAGTTTAGTTTCAAAAAGTATTGTGTATATTTAAAACAATTAGTATAGTGTATTTTCAAAACACGCATACATTGATGATACAAAATTATCGAATATGAATGAAGCTAGTTTATCACTGTTTTTGCATCTCCCCAATTTATGGTCGTTCTCAATTTATTAAATTTTGGATTCAAGAAATGAGGCCATGATTTACTGCTATACTCAGATTCCGAACTTATACATCTCTGCCAAAAGGATTTTTTCAATGAAATAATTATGTTTCGATTTTTTTTATTATTCATAACTTTACTAGTTATTTGTATTTCATAAACTATTCAATAATTAAAAACATAAGTGAAAAATAGTGTCAGTATTCTAATTGGATCTTAGGTGTGAGTTGAAAATAACTCAAATATAGTAATAATAATTTGGATTTGGGAACTATTTTGAAATAAAATTAAAGTTAAAGGATCAAAATGAAACAATTTCAATGTAAGAGACCAAATAAAGACAATATCCTAACTTAAGGGACCAATGGAGTGGTTTAATCTTTTAATTAATACCGTAACATTGTTTTTTTCCCTTTTCCATCTAAAAAATTTATTTTTCCTAAGAATATTTGTACCTTTGAAAATAAGACTTGTACCTTTTATAGAAAATGTGACTTTTTTAGAAAAATTTATTTACAAGTATTATTTTCTCTTTAAAAATTGATAGTTTTGAAAGCAAGACGTACTGTTTTCAACAAAAACCATGACTTTTCTTTTTCTTTTTTTTTTTCTTTTGTGTGGAAAGGTCACTCTTTTATATTAAAAAGAATGATGTTTCCACACAAATATGTCAGATTTTTGGAAGTAACTTTAATTATATTGGTAAAGATTAAAATACGTGTGGAAAAAAAACTGGAAAAGCAATTGGTGGTTCAACTAGAATTTGACCATATTTGACTGAGTTTTGCCATTTTAAATTTTGAAGTAAATCTGGGCTGGACCCTCAACCGGTTCTTATTAGTTTAAACCAATGTTGTTTGACCCGGCCCGGACGCCGACCCGGCGAGGCCAGAGGGTCGCATGACCCGGGGGTCGACCCGGGTCAACCCGAGGGTCGACCCGTGACGTCATAAATGTATTTTAAATAATATATATTAATAATTCACATAAATATATATATATTATATTTTTCATATTTCAACATTTAAAAACATATTTTAAAGTTAATTACATATATTTGTCATATTTAACAACTAACTTAAATATCAAAGTTATATCAAAATTTATAACAAAAAATAAATATAAAAAGTTTCAACAAATTTGTTTAAAAAAATATAAAGTAGCCAAGGGCAGCAAAGCAAACAAGTGAAAGCACTAAAAGGGCAGCAAACTGGCAAAGCAAACGGGAAGCATTATATAGGATGGAGTGAAAATTTTGTCAAACAATTTTATCCCACGTTGGAAGAAAGCCCATGATTCATATTAAAATATGAGTTAAAATACTATTTTGCACAAAAATAATCAAACAAGTCATTGTGGTCTAGTGGTAAGTTTTCATATTATTTACATTGGAGACCAAGGTTTAATCTCCACTAAAAGCAAAAAATTTTAAAGTCTTTTAAAAAAAAAAAAAAACTTTGTGGGTTGACCCGGTTCCCGGTTCCCGGTCCACCCCGGGTCTTGACCGGTTTTGACGGGTTTGACCGGGTCACCCCACTTCCGGGTCGCCCCTGTTGTTTGGCCCGGCAAGGCCTGCGGGTTGCGGGTCGCCCGGGTCGACCCGCCGGGCGGGTCGGGCCAAACAACACTGGTTTAAACTGTTGTACTATCTAGTTAAGGGGCGACCCGGGGTGTGGGGTCAAACCTGGTCAAGACCCGGTCAAACCTGGTCAAGACCCGGGGTGGACCGGGAACCGGGTCAACCCACAAAGTTTTTTTTTTTATTTTTAAAAGACTTTAAAATTTTTTGCTTTTAGTGGGGATTAAACCTTGGTCTCCAATGTAAACAATATGAAAACTTACCACTAGACCACAATGACTTGTTTGATTATTTTTGTGCAAAATAGTATTTTAACTCATATTTTAATATGAATCATGGGCTTTCTTCCAACGTGGGATAAAATTGTTTGACAAAATTTTCACTCCATCCTATATAATGCTTCCCGTTTGCTTTGCCAGTTTGCTGCCCTTTTAGTGCTTTCACTTGTTTGCTTTGCTGCCCTTGGCTACTTTATATTTTTTTAAACAAATTTGTTGAAACTTTTTATATTTATTTTTTGTTATAAATTTTGATATAACTTTGATATTTAAGTTAGTTGTTAAATATGACAAATATATGTAATTAACTTAAAAATATGTTTTTAAATGTTGAAATATGAAAAATATAATATATATATATATATTTATGTGAATTATTAATATATATTATTTAAAATACATTTATGACGTCACGGGTCGACCCTCGGGTTGACCCGGGTCATGCGACCCTCTGGCCTCGCCGGGTCGGCGTCCGGGCCGGGTCAAACAACATTGGTTAAGGTATAGCTTTGAAAATGTTGTTTGTGATATTATAGTAAAGCATGACATGAACCGAATACGATATAAATTAGTTCTTAACCTCTAATTTGATAGATATTTTGAACTTATTTCTAGTTAATTTGAATGGTAAATGCACTTAAAAGAGGAATTTAATTTGTACAGGAATTAATATGTAACTGAGAAGGAGATAAAGTGAATGATTGAAGGTTGTTTTGCTCTTTTAAGTCGTATGGAGGTTAATGTGGGAGAACGAACAAATATAGAGCGATATGGACATATCAAAATCCGATGGGCGAAGCGAATAGAATGCTATTTTGCAGGAGTAAGGGGAGGTTGGTCGTGATAGAGTCAGTTTCTCGGTAGCTATAACCAGAATATATGAAAGTTGTGAATGAATGTTTAAATCCATGATCGAAGAATATACGACTAGTGTGGAGTTACAACCACGACACTTTTAAAACACTCATTTCCATCCATTGGTTCTATTAATTTTAAGGCAAATGACAACTACCCCTCTTATAATAGGCATTGTGACAAATATTCTCTTGTAATTTTGGACCGAAATATCACTTGAATGAAAAAGCTTAACACTAATGGTGTTAAGTTAAATAAGTATTAAAAACCTTAAATACCCTTATGTTTTAAAAAATTAAAAAACATTTTCCTTCATCCAACACCATTCCATCCAAAAAAACCAAAAAAAAAAAACACCCTCTCCCCTATCTACTGTGGAAGAGTTCTCCGTACTACCACAAAACTTCCGTTAACGACATCTCCACCATCGATGGTGGTGGAAGCTCCCTAACCAACCCAAAAATTTGCAGAATCATCATTACTATTTAGGTTTTCATCCAAGTGACATTTCAGTCCAAAACTACAAGGGAGTAACTATGTATTCTAGAAATATAAGGGGGTAACTATCATAAAGCCTATTATACGAGGGGATAACTGTCATTTGTCCTTAATTTTATCTTAGACATAAAGTTCGTTTTTGAGGAGATGACCCTACTCTTTCTCTATTGGTGTACATGCGTGGACTACTGTCATAGGGATTATCAGGTCGGCCGGCGATGACGTCACATTCCGCTAGAGTGATGGATTGGGACTTGGTGTAAGTTGGATGATCTTTGAAGTTTGGGTGGCTCGATGACGGGGTTCGAAGTCGAAGGTGGTCTCTTTGGGAAGTTGGCTAACTATGATACACCCTGATCCCCAGACGATCACTTCTGAGTTTTTAGGTTTCCCATTACTGTTGAGTGGTGATACTTGGCTCCACGGGTTGGGCCAAGGGAGACCAATGGGGCTTGTTGCTTTGAGGAATCATCAATACTAAGTTTGGCTAATACTAAGTTTGGCCAAGTGTTGGACACTTGTGGCACGGGTTAGCTTGTTCGGAATAAGTTGGCTTGGGCTGGGATCGTGATGGTGAGAATGGGTGCGGCGCGGTGTTGCGACCCTTAGCGCGATTTGCTGGAGTTGGCACGGGCCATGGGCTATGCGTAGCTAAGTGGCGAAAATGGTTCAAGCTCGGCAGTTGCGTGTTGGGTAAGTATGTCTAGACGTTTGCTTGGTTTTGCTTGGCGCTGGGGGTGTGTGTGTGTGTGCCACGTACCCCACGTCGCCCACGTTCCGCAATTCACTGGCTGTTGTGCGGTCGTGCCTAACAGTTAGGAGTTGTCCTTTGCGAGTGAGCTTTGTTTATTTATAAGTTCGAGGGCTAAGGCAATGAGGCTATAGAGAGTTAGCAAGAGAATTGCTTAGCACAGTTTTGTATTCTTTCCTTGGTTGCTGAGAAATAGTTAAGGTTGGCCATTGACCGTAATTATGCGTGCGTGCTTACTTGCTTAAATATTCTACTAAGTTCTTGGCTGTTAGACCTCCTTTGGGAGTTGACCGACAGTTGCCGGAGATCAGCGGAGTTTGACGATGGTCGTTAGAAAGCGAAAAATTCCGTGACAACTACAATGTAGACATGTGAGTATAGAAGCTTCACAAGTTTTGTTTAAAGTTTGGTGTAAGAAGACAACATCAATGAGTTAGGATTGAGTACTACCGGATTTATGAAATGAAAAATGTTCGAAATAAATAATACAAAATTAAAAATGTTCGAAACAAATAATACAAATAATTAAAAATGTTGGGTTAGGGTGGATGACTTAATTGCCAACTGAAGCAACACGATTTGATTTATTTATTATAGATTGAAGTGCATAACTTATCACGCAACTTTGCAGAAGTGAAAAAATGATCACGCAACTTTCAAAAGCTGATTTTCAGTCACGCAACTTTAAAAAACGTGCAAAAAAGGTCATTGCGTCAAGGGCAGCCGTTAACTCTCTAACGAAAGCCAATTTTTTGAGGGGAAAATTATCCAATTTCCTTTTTCTTTGTCTTATCTTTCAATTATTTTACTTTTATTAGCAAATAAATCCCTAATCTTTCATTTTTTTGCATATTCAACCAAAAATAAATTTTACTGCATAATAATATTACTAAAATAGTAATTATTCTTAATATTATGATATATTTACAAATTGATATGAATATATATTTTAAATTATAGTATTTTTAATTTGAGATAGTTTAATATTTTATTTTTCATATTTAACTTTTACAAGTATAATTTAAATTTGTTGCCGTCCTAATTAAGAGTATAAGTTGGGCCCCTATTATGATATTTATAATTTAAAATAGTTAATATTTTATTTTTTATTGTTAAATTTTTTAAAAATAATTTAAATTTTATAATAAATTTTTTATTATGCAGTAAACTTTATTTTTGGTCGAATATGTAAAAAAAATTAAAGTTTAGGGGTTTATTTGCTAATAAAAGTAAAAGAATTGAAAGATAAGAAAAAGGAAATTGGACAATTTTGCCCTCAAAAATTAACTTCCATTAGGAAGTTAATGTCTGGAATTCACGGAATGACTATTTATGCACGTTTTTGAAAGTTAGTGGTTAAAAATTGACTAATCAAAGTTACGTGATTATTTCTGTAATTTCTACAAAGTTACGTGATTAGTTATATACTTTACTCCTTATTATATCAACATGACTTAGGATACCACCCCTATAACATTCTATCTTATACTCTTCGAATCACTTTAGTTTTATGACTTTACATTTATATTCACAAAACATCCATTTTTTTCAAATTTAGAACATGATTTTGATATTTTGAAATCAAATCATAACACATCGTAAAACAAAAATGTGAGTTGTTTTACCATGGATAGTCAAAGTATGCACCATGCGAGTGTAGAAATCAAAGGTCACTAACAGTCAAATCAAATATTCTGAATGGAAAATAGAAAGCAATCAAACTTATAATAATGGATGCATGAAAGAAATAGCAGCAAAATCAAAACCTTCAATGCATAAAGAAATGGTTGCAGAGATGGGAGTAATGAATTTCTTTCTTTTAGCAACTCTGCTTCTTTCTTCTTCTTCTTCGCCATTTGTAAGTGCCCAACAACACATGGATATTCATATAAATTCACCTGCTAACCTTTCCACCTCATGGAACATGTCCAAACCGTATCCAGATAACTCGTCCCTTATCTGGTTTCCCATCCTGCTTAGAGGACATGATGGTTGTGGGAAAAAGTTCGCCTTTGGCTTATACTGTGGAAGAAGCCACGAAGAATGTGTATTCGGAGTCCTGATTTTGCCCACCGGTGTTAACTTTACCAAATTGGACATCACGGACAACTTCTACTCCAAGGGGGAGTTCTGGTCCCCTGAATTGGTGTGGTCCGCAAACAGGAATACCCCTGTTGGGACTAATGCTACGTTGCAACTGAGGCCAGATGGAGATCTGGTCTTGTCAAATGCTGATGGCACCTTGGTCTGGTCCAGCAATACAGGAGGAAAATCTGTTGCGGGTTTGAACTTAACGGAACATGGAAAGCTTGTGCTGTTTGGAAGAAACAGAGAGCTCATTTGGCAATCTTTTGATTATCCTACGGACTCTATGCTTTGGGGACAACGATTGGTTCCAGGGCAGAAGCTAAGAGCAAGTGCTTCCGAATCAAAAGATAGTCCAGGTTTGTTCTCCCTTTCTGTTGACAAAAGTAGCCTGGTTGCATCTGTTGGGTATAACCCATCACAAATATACTATGCTTCTATGTTGGATGTTTATAATCCTAATCTTAACCTTACCAATGGAATCTTCAAAGGCTGGTCCCCTCCTCATGGTCATGGATCAATAGTTCAATTCATGAAATTTGGGTTTGATGGTTATTTGAAGGTATACGAGGCTACTGAAAGGGATTTGACCGAAGTTGCTGATATTTTCAAGGAAAAATTAGGTGCTTGTGGGCATCCTATGGTGTGTGGAAATTATGGCATATGCTCTAACGGATATTGTCGCTGTCCTGAGACTGCAGCAAGCTTCTTCAATCACATTGATTACGTGAAACCCAATCTTGGGTGTTCATTAGTAACCCCAATTTCCTGCAATCAGTCCCGAGACCATACTCTCCTGGAGCTAAAGAATACCTCATACTTTGCATTCGAAGCCAGGTTTGCAAATGTGGTTCAAGTGAAATCAGTGAAGGACTGTAAAAAAATGTGCCTCGCCAACTGTTCATGCAAAGCCGCTCTTTTCGTATTATATTCCGGGGATGAAACTTCAGGGGGAAAACGGCGGATGCTTGTTACTGAATGAAGTATTTTCTATTATTGACATGGAGAATAATCCAGGAATTTGGCACTTTTATCACACTACTCTTTTTCTTAAGGTACAAATGTCGAAAAGGGGAAAAAAGGTTGTTATTATAGTTGCATCCTCAATTGCAACTTTCTTCAGCTTGCTTGTTGTGATTGGATCTCTTTTTCATTACAGGAAAAGATCAAAAGAATCCAACGAAACTGAAGTGGGGTTCCTGGACCGGGTATTGGGAATGCCTACTGCATACACTTTTTCGGACCTGAAAGCCATGACCCAAGACTTCTCCCAGAAATTAGGAGAAGGAGGATTTGGAAGTGTTTATGAAGGGAAACTTGGTAATGGCATTAAGATTGTTGTCAAACGTCTTAGTGGTTTAAGCCAGTTGGATGATTCTTTTTTAGTTGAAGTAAAGACTATTGGCAGCATTCGTCATGCGAATTTGGTGAATCTGATTGGATTCTGTTTCCAAAAATCACACAGGCTTTTAGTTCTTGAGCATATGACAAATGGATCATTGGATAGATGGATATTTGATAAAGATGAAAGTGAGTCTCTTCCATGGCATATCAGGAGAAAAATCATTCTGGATGTTGCAAAGGGATTAGCTTATCTTCACGAAGAATGCAGTCAGAAAATAATCCACTTTGACATCAAGCCCCAAAACATCCTGTTAGATCAAAATTTCAATGCAAAAGTTTCTGACTTTGGATTGTCGAAGCTAATTGAGAAGGATCAAAGCAGGGTTGTCACAAGGATGAGAGGGACTCCTGGATATCTTGCTCCTGAATGGCTGCACTCAGTCATCACGGAAAAAGTGGACGTTTATAGCTTTGGCATCTTGGTCCTGGAAATCATTTGTGGGAGGAGGAACTTAGACTGGTCCAGGGACGATGAGGAAGACAGGCATTTGCTAGAAGTTTTCAGGAGAAAAGCAGAAGAAGGAGAACTTCAAGACTTGGTTGATGAGAAAATGGAGGATATTCAGATCCATATCGAGGAAGTTGTGGAAGTGATGAAGATTGCTGGATGGTGTCTGCAGAGTGATTCAACCAAGAGGCCTGCAATGTCACTGGCTGTTAAGGTGTTAGAAGCTATGGGGGCTTCTGAAACAAACCCGGAATATAACTTGATTCATCCATCAGTATTCAGAACAATGGCAGCTGCTCAAGATGGACAGAAAGCTTCTGACCACGCATCTAGTTCAATAACGCCTTCAGCTTTGTCTGGACCAAGGTAGAATCACAAACTGAACTTGATATGTACATCTGCAAATGGCGGGATGTGAAGATTCATAAAATAGATTCTCCTAGAGTTGCCTGAAATCTCGTGATTTTCTTGTTGTAATTCATATTTATTCTTATTACAGTTCTTGAAGTAATGTTTTGTAGAGAACTCACTGTACTTGAGTTTTTCGGTTCTCTTTGTTCATTCCGAGCAAGTTTTACTACTTTTTTCTTCATTCTATGCTGGTAATTAGATTGCTCTCCGTTTAGATATGGAGTCGATTTTGCTTATTTATATAGTTCAGTTATGTATATATTCAAATGCAACCTGGAAATTCCCCTTGCCTGTAAGTTGGCTCTTGCGTTTCATATTTCTTGCATTAACAGGTACATCACGTTGACCAAGCGAACTAATGAAAGAATCAATGATGCAAAGGAATTAATCTATCCGGTACCAGCTGCTAGCCTACCACAATATCTCTGGATTGTGTAGGAAATATAACTAGGAAGATCCAGGGAGCATTCAACCTTTGTCAATTCGGAATCTAAGAATTCAGGCCGAAAAGTTGTCTGGTGGCCACCGGCTAGCAACTTCCTTACCAGGTTCAGTGAGCGCATCACAAGTCTTGGCGGATTTGCGTCATTCCTGTCTTAGATTCCAGAGATACACAATAATTAGCTATTCTTTCCATGGCTTTCTTGACTTCATCTTCGCCTGGGGATATTTTCCAGGCACATACTTATTTCCCCGATCAAGCAATGCCAGGCTCTCTAAATAAGCTCCGGTGTAACAAATTGTTCGTTCAATTTGCTGCGAACCTGTGCATAATAACTGTATTTGCGCGCATATAGTAGGTAATTTCTTATGTACAGAAATGAAACATAAAACGTTATGCCTTAATTCAGCTACAACTGGACTTTGATGCATCATCACTCGATCATTCTCGCAATCTACAGAAACTGAAATTTGATGCTTGGTTATTAGATATTCGTATTTTCGCTGATTAATAGAAACAACACTAACACAATGGCCAAGATTACGCTGATAAATTCTAATCCAGGAACGATGATCGCCATACTTTTCCATGATCCAAATGCAGAAATAACAGCCATCTCCATAGAAACTAATCACCGCCAGGGATCCCTGAAAAACATCAATTCTCTTTCCCCTGGAAGAAAAACAGGGATGATCTGGGAGATTCATCAAGCTAAATTCTTCACCAGAAAGATCAAACAAAACTATTGCATTCTTCTTCTTCCCATTTCCATGCCCGGTCCAATGGAGTTTCCGATCTCCCATCGAATTGATAGGGAAGATTTACGTGGCTCATGAGTTTCCATTTCCCTGTACTCAACTTATAAAGCTCGATCACTGGAGGAACCAATCTATTCCTAAAATCATCGCCCCAATGTTGAAACAATTTATCCCTAAAATGCACAATCCTGACCAACTTGAAATCGCTGCTGGAACGATCAAATCCAAACCCGAATGAACTAGAAGTAGAATATACCCACCTGTTGGAAGAAAATGTAACGTTGGGTTCAGGGAGATGAACTAACTTCTTGATCGTCGGGTTCCAGAGGATTATAATCGGGTCACAAGGAAAGAAGTCCATGGAAATGCAGATCAAACCATTCACGTTTCCGACAACGTCAACCGGCCCGGGAAGAATACGGAATGTGTCCTGAAATACGTGTTTAGAGGCATAGCATTCGGGTTCGGTATCCCAGCCATCTACTACTTTCTTATTCGCCGATTCGATCTGGGTTCGATGAACACTATTGAGATTGTCGGAAATGAAATCAGGGCTGGTGATGAGTGAGTGCCATGATTTGCGGACGAGCATGCATCGCACGAGTTGCTTGATGGGAAGCCTCTCCAAGATGTTAACCAATAAATCTTTACACAGATAATCTGACATTGGATCGATCTATTTTCTTACTGTAAATGGCACTGATTTTCCTTCCGTGAGGATCTCGCCTGGGAAATTTAGAGGCTAGAGAGAGAGTGGATTAGTTGTTAAAAATATGCAAAATTTGTTACGCGATCCGTTTTCCGATTAGTTTACAGCCCGTATCGTACTTAATTTGTTACGGATCTATCAACGTCAGGTGATCAAGCCGCATTGAAAAGTCTTTAGAGCTAAAACTTGTTTAGGACGTGTTTGACAATTCGACGATACACATATATAGTTTAAATTTTGATGTCCTGCAATTATAGTATGAAAACATGCGTATCGTGATTTGTATATAGTATTGGTGTATCATGTATAGCTGATGACACACATACCGAGTTTAGATTATGCTATGAAAATATGTGTATCGCATATTGTGTATAACATTGATGTATCATGTAAAGGGACCTTCCTACAAGAAAAATAGCCTTGTTCGGTAGTAAATATAAAATTAACATTATCTAATTCCAATTAATAAAATACTGATCAATTTTTTAAAGTTTCAAATGTAAATTCATGTTCAATAATTATTGAATAAATTCAAATTTCTTAATTTTCTATAATTTCAATTATAATCCATTCAATCTCTAATTCAAACCACAAAATATCATTTAGACTCAACTTAATAATAAGGAATAATAAAATTTGAATTCCAATTGAAATTAAATACCTAAAATTGATTCAATATATAATCTATAAATTTAAACAAGTAATTTAAATTATTAAAACATAAATAATCAAAATTTAAAAATTTATACCAACCTGAGAAGAACTATTATTAGTTGAGAATAAAAAATTTAGAACATCCAAAGATGAAGCTACAAATAAAAATAACAAAAATTAAAACTAGTGTTTTAATTAGAAAATTAAGAATGAGAGAAAATAAGAATAGTTTACAAACCTTTGGAGTGGAAATTACTTCAACTTGAGGAGGATAAAACGAATAACCTTCTCTCTCTAAAATTTTCTCCTCTTTCCCTCTAAACTTTCAGAAACCCACCTCCCTTCCCTGCGGGAGAAAGGGGGGGGGGGGGGGGGGGGGGCGCCTCCGTTGCTCCGTTGCTGTTGTTTTCTTTTTCTGTTTAAATTCTCTGTTTCTGTTTTTCCCTCTCTGGGAGTTAAGTCTCTCCATAGGAGAGTATTTGGTTCTCCTGCGGGAGTGTTTGTTCTCCATAGGAAGTGTTTGGTCTCTCTTTGGAGTTTTTTTAATTCTGTTTGTTTTCCTTTGGTTTTAAGTTTGTTTCATTCTTGTAAGGGTTTGTCCCTTATTTGTAAGGTTTTTTGGACTCTCTTTTGGAGAGTTTTATTGGAGAGGTGCCCGCTCGGAGGTATCGGAGAAGGTTCTGGAGATGGATTTGCATATGGCTGTGACTGGTTGTTCGTTGGAGGCGATTCTTGGTGAGCCAGCAAAGAGGTGGGGGAGGAAGGTGGAAGCAGCCGGCTGGAGATGGAGGTTGGAGATGGAGATGGAGATGGAGGCTGGAGATGGAGAAGGAGGTTTTGCCTTGGCGATGATGAAATTAAAAAATGGAGTTAATGGAAGAAATGGAGTGAATGGGTCCGGGAAGCATGGGAATAAAAATGCTTTTGGGTACAAGGAAATGTTTTTGGGGAAGCATGCAATTAAACAATGGAGTGAATGGGTATGGGGTATGGGCAGGAAAATCTGTATTGGTGGCATGTGCCACTCTCAATTTTTGTATTTCAATAGTTACTTATATTTTTTTAGTGCAATTAATATAAAAGTTTTTTGTTTTAAAAAAAAAAAAAAAGACCTTAAGGAGGATGAAGGTTTATTATAAAAAAGAAAAAAAAGATGGAGGTTTGCCGTGGGTCCAAAATAATTGATGGAGAGAGGGTGCTAAAAAAATTTGAAGGAGGGAGAAAGGGCGGCGGGAGGAAAAGAAATTTAGGGTAGGTTTGTTAGTTTTTTTTCTTTTTTTCCCCCTCAGATTATTGGAAGAACATTGCTTTGCCGTCGTTTCAAAAATTAAAAAATCATTTTAATGGAACAACGTCATGAACATTATGTATATTTGTTAATGTATCTTGTATTTTAGGATACGTCCCAAATTAACCCCGAACTAAAAGACTCTCGGGCAGGGCAACTGATATGACTACCAATGTCCTATATGCATACTCCCATCCAATCTTATGGTTTTGGGGCTGAATTGTAATATTAGGAAGTAGAGGAGTTTAGCTGAAATATTGTAGACTATTAATAGGTCCGTACGAAAGATTGCAGGTTAAGCTTTGATAATGAAAATATGAATTCCCTTTCTATATGAATTTTTTTTATTTCTCCCTCTAATTTTTCCCCCAAATTTGATTCTTTTTCCCTCAACTAGGTTGGCCTGACACACAGGGACGGATCTAGGGGGTGGGCTTAGGGAGGCTTCAGCCCACCCCATCCACCCCATAATCAAATAATACATAGTAATTTGAGACATTTTGGGCCTGTTTTTTTTGGACGTTTTGAAAACGATTTTGAAAACAAATTTTAGAAAATAATTTTATAATGTAAAAAGTAGATGCTAAATAATAAAAAATTGTATTGAAAACATGAAATATAATTAAAATATATTAAATTTACTGTTGAAACCAAAACTGTTTTGAAAACGAAACAAAAGAACAGCTTTATGTATAAGATTTAAAACATAGCTCTTCTACAAAAATTATAAAATATAAACAAAATAAACTTAAATTATAAACTACTATCCCTTAGCATTTAAAATTATTTTCTTTGTATTATTGGATTCGAATTTGAATTTACAAAATTTATTGCTCAAAAATATAAATACTAACTTAAATTTTCCAATATACATATATGTATAACTATTAATTTGTATAAATTAAGAAAATTAATTTTTATTCAAAATAAATATTAATATTATGTGTACTTCAGTCATTAAAAAATTAATTTAATATTTAAATAATTACGTTTAAAATTTTAAACAAATTAAAAGGTAAATCATTCGATTGATTATTTTTTCTTTCATTTTTGATATTAAGTCATATAATTGAGTTGACATGTGAGTTTATTTTGTTATCACAAAACTATACTCATTTACACTATCTTAAAAAAAACTATCACTAATATTGTTTTTGTTTGAAATATTTTTTATTAGTTTCTGATACACATATTAGTGTTAAAATAATATTTTTTTCAAAGGAATGTTTAAAGATCAAAACGTTTGGATGAATTAAGGTATTTCATTGTACGTACAATGTATTTATTTTACTTTCCCCATATAATTTATTCAGATCTTTTGAGTGTAAATAAAAAAGTTTGGACTGGCTTTTTTTACTGTGCCAAAAAGAATGGGGGTGGGACGCTCAAATTATAAAATTTTTTTATTCTATTGATCAAATTTGATTTTATTTGATTTGAAAAATATTTTGTATTGGATTTTTGAATTATCTAAAAGAAAAATGAAAGTGGTTGTAGAAAACTATTATTTTAAGAAAATTTATTTGATAATTGTAAGTCTATAATGTATAGTAATTAGTTTTTTTTTTTCTTAAGCAAGCAGCCGAGGCTATCCCTGGCCTTTAATTAATTTAAAAGAAATTAGACGGGGAGCATAAAATAGTAATTAGTTATTACAAATTAAGTATGGATAAATAAGTTATTAAAAAAATTAAAATATTAAATATAATTACATTCCCTTAAGAATAATTACAAAAAATTTGGACTCTTTTTTAAGAATTTATCATCCTACCATATTATAAATTGAATTTTTCCTATAAATATTAAACATGTGAGTGGCATATAACTTTTTGGATGAAAAATTAGTAAAGGACCAAAATAGTGCACTAATTGAAACGGGACATTTTCTCATCATTTGAGATGTGAATGACAAAAAATAGCATTAAGTGATTTGTGAGGAACTAAAATAGTGGTTTGCTCTTTATAGAATTGCAACCAATGGTATAATACATATAAAAGGTAGTTCACAAATTATAGCAGTAATTATAGACAGATTTGACTTTTTTTTTTTTTTTTTTTTTAAACAAAAAATATTTTATTAATAACGCTGAAAATCGTCCAACAAAACAGATTTTACTGTTGTGGCATAGCTGCTTTAGATGGAAATTACTCAATTACCATCTTATCTTAATGGGATCCTAATTAGTGGGATTGATCTTCACGTATCTCCTGTTTTAAGAATGACAATTATGACTTGATCAGCTGACTTCTTCTCAACCAAGATCTTATCTCTTAATGTTGAAGACCCAAATTGGTTCCTGACTGGTGGAGTGGGTTCAATGAGACGTATAGGTGTCTTCTTTTGTTACCAGGCTCTGTTCTCTTGTGATAATTTTTCAAGAATCATCATTTTTTTTTTCAAAACTTTACACAAAGAAACAACTTTACTTTTTTAACAATTTAAAATTAAAATTTTAAAATTCCCTCTAAATACCTACTCACATAAATTCAAAAAATAATACAATCATTACACTTTTTTATCTCTCACCTACACAATTTCCCAAAAAAAACTTCCCTTTAAAAAATTTCTAACAAAAAATTTCCCTCAAACAAAATTTTCCCTACACAAGCCACAAGAGAACAGAGCCTTAGGCATTATCTTATGACTTGTGCGAAAAAACTTAAATCCAACACGTGTGCCAAACTGATGTACAGAGGTTATAAGTTAACAGCTAGTGCAAGCCTCCAGGAAAGCCATTGAAATAGAAAGCAGCCATATAAATGTCAAACAAATTACGTAGTCAAAATAGGCGCTATATTTTTATTGGAAAACTAGGATGCAATCATTACCAGGGAAGGATGAATAAAATCACATATGAAAGAGCAGAAAAATCTCTCATAAAAAACTCCAGAAATGTTAGAAATAGCAAAACTAATTAATGCTATCTTTCTTGTATATGTACATACTCTGCTTCTTTATTTATCGCCATTTCTGAGTGCCCAAGGACAGAATAATTCCGATTCATCTGCGAACCTTTCGAGTTCATGGATCAACCATCCTTCCCGGATTGACGATGGCATAGGTGTTTATAAATCTTGGTCACCCATCCTGCTGAGTGGAAGAAGTGGTAATGGAAAAAAGTTCGCCTGCAGCTTCTACTGTCGAAACAACAACAATGAATGCGTATTAGGGATCCTAATTTTCCCCAGCGGTGGCAACTTTACCAGCTACAATTTCTTTGGGTCCCCTGAATTGGTATGGTCTGCAAACAGGAATACCCCTGTTGGGACTAATGCTAAGTTGCAACTGAGCCAAGATGGAGATCTGGTCTTGTCGAATCCCGATGGCACCTCGGTGTGGTCCAGCAATACAGGAGGAAGATATGTTGCCGGATTGAACTTAACAGAAGAGGGAAATCTTGTGCTGTTTGGCAGAAACAGAGAGGTCATTTGGCAATCTTTTGATTATCCTACGGACACACTGGTTCTAGGGCAGAGGTTGGTTCAGGGGAAGAATTTAACAGCGAATGTTTCCGAATCAAAATTTAGTTCAGGTTTGTTTTCCCTTTCTGTTGAAAAAGGTCGCCTGTTTGCATATGTAGAGTCTAATCCACCCCAAATATATTATGTTTCTGCGTTGAATGGTCCTGAACCTTACGTTGAATTCACCGATGGAAGCTTTAATGGCTGGTCCACTCCCCCTGGATCGGTAGATCAGTTCTTGAAATTCGGGTTTGATGGTGATTTGAAGGTATACCAGTTTAAAAGTGGGTTTTGGACAGAAGTTGCTGATCTTTTCAAAACAAAATTAGGTGATTGTGGGCAACCTTTGGTGTGCGGAAATTACGGTGTCTGCTCAAATGGATATTGTCGCTGTCCTGAGACTGCAAATAGCTTCTTCAAGCAAACAGATTACTGGAAACCCAATCTTGGATGTTCGTTGCTGACTCCAATTTCCTGCGATCATTCTCGAGAGCATATTCTCTTGGAGCTGAAGAATACCACATACTTTGCATTCGAAGCTAGCTTTGTAAAGATGATTGAAGTGAACTCAGTGGAGGTTTGTAAAACCATGTGCCTCAGTAACTGTTCTTGCAAAGCAGCTCTTTTCGTGTTAAATTCCTGGGGTGAAAGTTCAGGGATTACAGGTAGATGCCTGTTACTGAATGAAGTCTTTTCCATTATTAACAAGATGAATAATCCAGGCGACGAGATGAATAATACAGACGCCGTGTCAAGTTATGACACGACCCTTTTCCTTAAGGTGCAAAATGCTCAAACCGCGAAAGGGAAGAAAAGAGTCAAGATTATAGTGGCATCCACAACTGCAGCTTTCTTCTGTTTGCTTTCTCTAACTGTGTATTGCCTTGTTCACTGGAGAAGAAGATTAAGGAAAACCGATGAAAATGAAGAGGGCTTCCTGGACAGGGTACTGGGAATGCCTACTTCATACACTTTCCAGGACTTGAAATCCATGACAGAAGACTTCTCACAGACACTAGGGGAGGGAGGATTTGGCTGTGTTTATGAAGGGAAACTTGGTGATGGCACTAAGATCGCTGTCAAACGTCTTAATGGTTTAAGTTTAAGTCAGGCGGATGATTCATTTTTAGTTGAAGTAAAGACTATTGGCAGCATTCGTCACGCAAATTTGGTCAATCTAATGGGATTCTGTTTCCAGAAGTCACACAGGCTTTTGGTTCTTGAGCATATGGAAAATGGATCATTGGATAGATGGATATTCCATAAAGATAAAAGCCATTCACTTCCATGGCATATCAGGAGAAAAATCATCTTGGACGTAGCCAAGGGATTAGCTTATCTTCACGAAGAGTGCAGTCAGAAAATAATCCACTTTGACATCAAGCCCCAAAACATCCTGTTAGATCAAAATTTCAACGCAAAAGTCTCTGATTTCGGATTGTCAAAGCTAATTGAGAAGGATCAAAGCGGGGTTGTCACAAGGATGAGAGGAACTCCAGGATATATGGCTCCAGAGTGGCTGCACTCAGTCATCACGGAAAAAGTGGATGTTTACAGCTTCGGCATCCTGATCCTTGAGATCGTTTGTGGGAGGAGGAACTTGGATTGGTCCAGGGACGAGGAAGACAGGCATTTGCTTGAACTTTTCAAGAGAAAAGCAGAAGGAGAACTTCAAGACTTGGTTGATGAGAAAATGGAGGAAGTTGAGGAAGGGTCGGAAGTGATGAAGATTGCTGCATGGTGTTTGCAGAGCGATTCCACCAAGAGGCCTGCAATGTCCGAAGTTGTTAAGGTATTAGAAGCTATGGCGGCTTCAGAAACAAACCCGGATTGTAACTTCAATCATTCATCAGTGTTGAGAACAATGGAAGCTGGTCTGGATGGACAGAAAGCTTCTGATCATGCAGCTACAATAATAATGCCCTCAACTTTGTCTGGACCCAGGTAGACAGAATTACACAAACTGCAAAACTGTAAAATTTCTTAGGTATATACATTGTAGCCAAGGCCAACTTTGAGGCAATTCAGTTGTACAATTAGTATGAGAATTCATAATATGATTGATGCAGACTACTTTGTTCCGTTAGAAGAGCCTAGAGTATGAGATTTTTGTTATCGAAGTATTTCATTTGTTTGATGCAGACTACTTTGTTCCGTTAGAATAGTTTAGAGGCATACTTGTCTGTTAGTTACAAGATACAACTCCAAACTAAACTTATCTAAGAAGGGAGCATTAAGATCAAGAAAGTACCAAATGCTTATAACACTGCTTAAAAAGTCCGGATTTTTAATACTCAACCAATATTAATAACATGACTTTTTATATGAGACCGGGGGAGTGATATTGTTAAAAGCTGCACTTTGAGTGCTTCCTCAAATCAATGCAGACCCCCTAAAGAGGAGAATAGGCTAATCTTGATTTCTTTCCTGCATGGCTGCAAATCACTCTGCTTTTTAGCCATAGGGAATGCTTCTGAAGATATCTATAGGCAGAATTCTCTGCATTTTTATGAAACAAAAGCTCTACCATCAAGAAATGGAAGCATTTTCCTTTTTAAGTTCGTTGAAGCCAGTGGCAGAGCCAAGCCTCAAAGGTTCGGAGGAGCAAAATTATTTATTAAAAATATTACCCCTATTATTTGAATTTTTGGTGGGGCAAAATATAAATATTTTAAAATTTTCATATGGTGAAAAAACAAAATTAAGATTGCTGGTGGGGCAACCATAAACGTCCCTTCGGCCCTGGTTGAAGCTTGCAGATCCTTTCAACAATGTCATTAATGGATAACTATTTTTAGAACAAATTTTTTGCTACCAAGAAAAGCATTAGGGTAAACTAAACACAATACTTTTGGTGAAATCCCTGAACACAATAATTTTGATTTGTCATAAGTGAAATGCATATGATCAATAAATTCATATCTTCATCTTGTTTAAGAAAATAAACATGAAAACGACCAAGATCTTTAATATGGCTCTTAGGAAGGAGGAACTTTTATCGAGAATGCAGACCTATTTATACTCGTTTCAAAAAAATAGCAGAGATTTCAAAACTATTATATTATCACTCAAACCATTCAGACTCAATAACGGTCTCAAAACTAAGCTAAATTCTAAGAAGTCCTCATGAAATTTATTAAAATTTTCTCTTAAGCTTTTTGGTAGCCAATATTTTTGGCTATCCCTGTATTTAAAATTATTATGAATTTTAAAAAAAGTTTTGGAATAAGTATGAAAACGATTTTAGAATAATTTAGTTTTTGTTCAAATCTGACGTGGATGTGGACCCCATTCAGGAGGTCTTTACTCTTACTTCACTAACTATCTTGACTCTTGGTCGTCCTCAAACGGATACAACATTTTGACAGCTTCATCTTATCCCGTTCGCTTACGATGCCCAACGTTCCAAGATTCCTCCTTTTACCGGGCATCGCGTTTCTACTTCTTCTCAAATCCAGTTATTCTGAGCTCCAGTTCCCATGTAAACCACCCAAGAACAACTTCCCTTTCTGCAACACTTCTCTTCCGATCACAATCCGAGCGAATTCCCTGATTTCCCTTCTCACTATCGACGAAAAAATCCAGCAGCTTTCGGATAATGCCACCGGAATCTCAAGACTTGGAATCCCGTCATACCAATGGTGGTCTGAATCGCTTCACGGGATTGCAACGAACGGACCCGGAATCAATTTCAATGGCACGATTGAATCTGCAACTCAGTTCCCGCAAGTTATTGTTACTGCTGCGTCGTTTAATCGGAGTTTGTGGCGGGAGGTTGCGGAAGCTATTGCCGTCGAGGCCAGGGCGATGTTCAATGTTGGGCAAGCTGGGCTGACGTTTTGGGCGCCAAATATTAATGTTTTTAGGGACCCCAGATGGGGGAGAGGGCAAGAGACTCCGGGGGAGGATCCTGTGTTGACTTCTGCTTATGCATTTGAGTACGTGAGAGGCTTTCAAGGTCAGAGTCGAAGGGCCACCGGAGAAGAAAATGACGATCCTTGGTCTGGGAAAAGGAGTTTATCGGAAGAGGATGGTGAGCTGAGTGGTGGGTTGATGTTGTCTGCTTGTTGTAAGCATTACACAGCTTATGATTTGGAGAAATGGGGAGGATACACTCGATATGACTTCAATGCTGTGGTAAATTTTGAATAATTTTTGAAATTGCTTATAATAATTTTTAGCTGGTTATGATGTTCTTACTAGTGAAATTTAGTAGCTGTTTATTTTTTTATCTAGGCCTATATGAACATATAATCTTACCATGGAACCAGAAAAAGTAAAGTTAGGTCACTCTTATTTGGTTGGAAAAGAAGCCTAATATGTAACAGCATCATGGAAAATAGGATGAGGCAAAAAGAAATTTATCTATGTTTCAAAAAGAGAAGATGATGATAATGATGAGTTCTCGCACTTTGTATGTATTCAGATTACAAAGCAGGATATGGAGGATACGTATCAGCCACCATTTAAAACTTGTATTGAGCAGGGTAAAGCCACCTGCCTAATGTGTTCATACAATCGAGTGAATGGAATACCGGCATGTGCAGACCATGATCTGTTGCAAAAAGCTCGGAATGATTGGGGTTTCAAAGGGTAATTTATCATCCTATTATTCATACTTCTGAATGTATTGGATCATGACGAACATATATACATTTTAATTCTCTGAATGAAAATAATAGGTACATCACCTCTGATTGTGATGCTGTGGCTACCATATTTGAAAATAACAATTTCACAAAAACTCCGGAGGATGCAGTTGCTATTGCTTTGAAAGCAGGTTTCATAATTCTCTGTGTTCCTTCCTGCCATGGTTTTTCTTGTTTACCACATTCATCAATATGAGTTTTGATTAGGGACGGATATCAACTGTGGAACGTATATGAAAAGACACATACAATCTGCACTTGATCAAGGGAAGGTGTCTGAGAAAGATGTTGATCAAGCACTTTTCAATCTATTTTCGGTTTTATTTCGGCTTGGATTATTCGATGGAAACCCTGCAAATGGTCAATTTGCAAATTTGGGAAAAGAGGAGGTTTGTTCTTCACCGCACAGGAAACTCGCGCTTGATGCTGCAAGACAGGGTATTGTACTTCTCAAAAATGATCAGAAGTTCCTGCCTTGGAATGAGCATGACGTATCTTCACTAGCTGTTATTGGTCCAATGGCAAACTCAACCAACATTGGCGGCGACTATACAGGTCTGATCATACATATATAAGAGACAGTATGGTCTTTTATTAGTTCAATTTTGGAGTTCTTTAGTATAGAGTATTTTGTGTAATACTGAATTATTAACAATGTAGTTGATTTTAGCTGACACTTTAAAAGAAAGTAATGCTCAACTGTTTAGTCTTCAGCAACTAAAATGGAGAATACTTGCATGAATTAATAGTGCAGAAAAGTTCCTCAATTATACTAGCATTTTAACTTAGTGGAAAGCTTTAAATATTTGACTTGGTTCAGAAACTTGATATTAGTACTGTTTCAACTAAACATCTCAGAAGCTGAAAGGGATTTCTTCCTGATTTTAGGATATTCATGCATCCCCGAGACACTTCTCCAAGGATTTCAGAACTACGTGAAAAACACATTTTATTCATCTGGCTGTGAAGATGTTTCCTGCAATTCAACTTTTGGCATTCCTGAAGCTGTTTCTATTGCCAAAGAAGCTGCATATGTTATACTCGTGGTCGGGCTGGACTTATCCCAAGAGACTGAAGATCTTGATAGGTACAGTCTTCTTTTGCCAGGCAATCAGATGGCCCTTGTAAGGTCTATTGCAGATGTAGCCAAGAAACCCCTGGTTTTAGTAGTTACAGGAGGTGGACCTATTGACGTATCGTTTGCAAAAGATGATCCTCAAATAGCTAGCATCATTTGGATTGGGTACCCTGGAGAGACTGGTGGCGAAGCACTTTCAGAAATCATATTTGGAGACTACAACCCAGGTGTGTGATTAACCTGATTACATTGACAGATTTTGGAGGTGAAAGACATTAACATGTGTTATTGTGCTTTAATACGCAAATGATTTCTTGGCATAATCAAGTTTGTCATAATGTGAAAACCATCACCCGAATCTAAATTATAATTTACATTTACATCTGAATCTTGACAGGAGGAAGAATACCCATGACCTGGTATCCTGAATCATTTACTAGTGTACCAATGACCGACATGAACATGAGAGCTGATCCTTCTCGCGGTTATCCTGGAAGAACATACAGGTTTTACACTGGAGATAGTGTGTACAAGTTTGGACACGGATTAAGCTACTCAAATTTCACTCGCAAGATCTTATCAGCGCCGCAAACTCTGAGGTTATCCAGGAACATTGAAGTTGAATCAGAAAGACATATGCTTCTCAGTAAAGGAAATGCCTTTGGCTTTGTTAATGTCAATGATGTGGAATCCTGCGATTCATTGAGATTCTTTGTCCAGATTTCCACTGAGAATAACGGGGACATGGATGGTAGCCAAGTCATATTGCTGTTTTCTCAGGTGCCAAATTCCTACACTGGTGCTCCTCGAAAACAACTAGTAGGATTTGATCGGGTCCATGTTCAAGCCTGCACATCTGCTGAAACAAGCATCATGGTAGATCCTTGTGAACATTTTAGTATTGTTGATGAACAGGGAACCAAAATATTGCCTCTTGGTGATCACAATCTCTTGTTGGATGACATAAAACATATTCTTTCAATAGAGGTATAAATATAATGGAAGTCATTGGAGATTCTTCTCATTCTAAGGCATTCACCATATCTGTTTTGGTTAATTTTTGGAGTTTTTACAGTGTTCTAGCTGTGTTCTGTCATCCTAAAAAACAAAAAATTCAACTCTTAAATCTTCTGCTTATCCCATATAAAAGTCCACAAGATAGACTTTTTTGTTTATTGTGCTTGAAGTCAAGGGAAATCTTGATCTCTTTGCGTCTTTCCCATCTTTAAAGTCCACACACTAAAGATTTCCATGATCCTTCAATAGTTCAAAATTGGAAAAAGTCTGAAATAGTTCAACTTGCTGAGTGGAGAATGTCCAAATCTGCACCAAAGAATCATCTCATCCAAAAAAACATGTACAAAGAAATAAATGCTGATTACTGGTAAACTCCATTGCTACCAAAAAGTCAAAGCAAACCCCAGCACAAAAGTCAAACTTAGCTGCAGATGAAGGGCCCAGATGGAGTAATGCACAACTTGTGTGGGCTCTGGGTCTGGCCATTGTTTGTCTGTGCTTAATGCTTACTGTATGTGAAAGCATGTTGCTTCCCTTGAATAAGATGGTCAATACGCTTTGACTAGTACTTCGTCTACAAAGTGGACTATTCTAATGGAACGGAGAAAGTAAATAAGTTAGAATGGGGAAGCAATGGAAAAACGGGATTCAGAGCAAGAATTTGAATCAGAAAAAGAACTAGGCATCATAGCAGATGAAGACAAATTCATACCAGTAATTTCAAAAAAATCACGAAGAGGAAAGGATGATATCTCATCTCAAAAAACCATTCAAAGTCGACAAATTTCACGAAAGGATTACATAACATTGGCTGGAGGATCAAAATGCTCCAAATAGTTCTTTTTCAATTCTTGTTTTTCTCAAAGTTTATTAGAGGTTTTCTTTTTTTTTTTACCTCCCTTTATGTACTCTCTTCAAGTTTTTAATGAAAGGGTGAATACCCCACCTTTTAATTTTAAAAAAAAAGTTAGAATGGGGAGGCAACTAACCTGGTAATATGGATATCCTGGAAAGCCAGAACCTACTCAAGCGGCCATGATTTCAGAGCAGAGTCTTTATCGTGTCCTTGTTCTTGCTAGTTTGCTTCTGTTTTCTTCATCCTTGTTATCTGCCAAAGAATTTTACAATTCGACTGCGCATCTTTCAACTTCATGGATTAACAAGCCTTCAGTATATGCCAATGTCACAGGCACAGACGTTGGCCAGATCCACACCTTGACACCGATCCTAACGAGAGGAATTGATGGATCAGCCTTCGTCTGTGGCTTCTACTGTAATGGTAATTTTACTGATTCCAGAGACTGCACATTTGGAGTCCTCATTTCCAAAGATATACACAGAGATAGCTTTGACAACATATCTTTCATTCAGTCCCCACAATTAGTATGGTCTCCTAATAGGAACATTCCTGTTCAAATGAATGCAACATTGGGACTCAGCCAAGATGGAGATCTAATCTTGACAGATTATGATGGAAAGCAGGTTTGGTCCAGCCACACAGGAGGAAAGACAGTCGCGGGCATGAACTTAACAGAAAATGGGAATCTTGTTCTGTTTGGCTTAAACAATGAGCCCATCTGGCAATCTTTTGATTATCCTACTGATTCCTTGTTGCCAGGACAGGCGTTGATAAGTGGACAGAGGCTGACATCCAGCGTTTCAGCATCAAATTGGAGTGAAGGTTTGTTTTATCTTTCTATTGGGGATAAAGGGTTCTCTGCTTATATAGAGTCTGATCCACCCCAAAGGTATTATTTTCAGAGCTGGGATGACTATTTTCCATATCATAAATTCACCATTCAAAGCTTCTTTTACTCTAATGTTTCCCCAGCAGCTCGATTCATGAAATTGGGTCCAGATGGGCACTTAAAGGTATTTCAGTTGGGTGAAAATCATTGGTCAGAAGTTGCAAATCTTCTTAGTTCCAGAGATTGTAAGTACCCCATGGTGTGTGGAAAGTATGGTGTCTGCTCCAACGGGCAATGTAGCTGTCTTGAAGTGACAAATGGTCAGGGAAACTTTTTCAGACAAATTAACTTTCGGCAACCAAATCTTGGATGTTCACTGCTCACACCAATTTCTTGTGATCATTCCCAAGACCATAGTCTTCTGGAGCTGAATAACACGTATTACTTTGCAGCCCATTCAGATAAAGAGGATACTTTAGTGGAAGACTGCAAAAATCACTGTCTAAACAACTGCTCTTGCAAAGCAGCTCTTTTCGCTAAAGCTTCTTGGGATAGTGCTCGTTCAAGAAAAGGCAGTTGTTTATTGCTGAATGAGGTTTTTTCTATTGCTAACAATGAAAATCTCATCGTATCATCCTATAACACTACTCTTTATGTTAAGGTTCAACATCCTTATGCGAAGGCCTCAAGGCGTAGAACAATTACAATAGGTGCTACCCTTGCAACTGTCTTTGTGGTGCTTTGTGTGATTGGCTCATGCCTTGTTCTTTTCAGGAAACCAAATAAGCAAAGGAATGGAGCTGAAGAGGATTTTCTAGATCATGTACCTGGAATGCCTACAAGATACTCTTATGAGAACTTGAAAGCTGCCACAGGAGGTTTTAGCAAGAAACTGGGGGAAGGAGGCTTTGCATCCGTTTATGAGGGGGTTCTAAGCGATGGCACTAAAGTAGCTGTCAAGTGTATTGATGGCTTAGCAAAAGTGAAGGATTCATTTCTCGTGGAAGTAAAGGCAATTGGTAGCATTGACCATGTTAATTTGGTGAAACTGATTGGATTTTGTTTTGAGAAATCACACAGGCTTCTTGTTTATGAATATATGGCTAATAGATCTCTGGATGGATGGATCTTTCCTGGAGAAGAAAACCAACATTGTCTTCCATGGCATACCAGGAAAAAAATCATTTCGGACATAGCCAAGGGGTTGGCCTACCTTCACGAAGAATGCAGTCAGAAAATAATTCACTTGGACATCAAACCTCAAAATATCCTCTTGGACCTGAATTTGAATGCAAAAATCTCCGATTTTGGACTGTCCAAGCTGATTGAAAAGGATCAAAGCCGAGTTGTGACAAGGATGAGAGGAACCCCAGGATACATGGCTCCAGAATGGTTGAGTTCTATCATCACAGAAAAGGTGGACGTTTACAGCTTTGGCGTAGTGATGCTGGAAATCATTTGTGGACGGAAGAATGTAGATTGGTCCAAGATAGAGGAAAACAAGCACTTGCTGAGTGTGTTCAAGAGAAAAGCCGGAGAAGGAAAACTTGACGAATTGGTGGATGAGAAAAGTGAGGACATGCTGAACCACATTGAAGAAGCTGTGGAGATGATGAGGATCGCTGCATGGTGTTTACAGGGTGATTTCACAAGAAGGCCATCAATGTCCACAGTAGTTAAGGTTCTAGAGGGCTTAGTGGAAGCTGAAACAAATCTTGATTATGATTTCTTGACTCCAGCAATAGTTACAAGAAATGCAGCTGGTGATGATGATCCAAGGCATGGAATTGCTTATGATGCTACTGAGTTGCTACCTTCAGCATTGTCTGGACCAAGATAGATCATTTCAGTTCAATTCTGAAGTCATATTTTAATTGAGTTGTTCAACATGATCTTAAATGTTTCAACTGGAGAAGCTAGAAACCGATCTAATGTTGAGTGTACTAATTCGTTAGCTCACTGGATTAATGTGATTTCAAATGGCTCCTCTTGGTTGTTCTTTTGACATTTATGTATTAATGAATGCTGAATTCCACTCTTTTTCATGCAATGAGTAATTTTTGTCTGTGTCCAAACTCATGAGAATACATCACCTTTATGAATAAAATTTCATCTTCTGAGTTAAATTAAAATTAGCCTTCAATTCCTTGCTCCTTGTATTATAATTCCACACATTAAGATTTCCATGAACCTTCGGAACAATTAGATCTCATAATTGATGGAATCAAACCTTAGTTAACATTCAACTAAAGGAAAGAAAGAAAGAAAGAAAAAAAAAAAAAGCCAAAACAAGGAAAAGAAATAATAATACTAAACCATGTGAGAGTAGAAAGTCTTTACGCGAATGGATGTTTCCGCTCAACTTTCTTCTGTTCCGAGTTTCTGCTCCAAATCATCTCAA
The DNA here is from genome assembly GCA_016801395.1 of Leptodermis oblonga. Lineage (NCBI taxonomy): Eukaryota > Viridiplantae > Streptophyta > Magnoliopsida > Gentianales > Rubiaceae > Leptodermis > Leptodermis oblonga. The sequence goes on from CM028758.1 coordinate 6,053,423, forward strand.
AAAACAACCATTTTTTGCATTTGGTCCAAACTCTTTTCTTACAACTTTCATCAATTACCTGCAGAAATTACACTTTCTATTGTAGATATTGACCTCGAAACAGCCTCCCAACCAATGAATCGGTCATTACCCAAATTGTGAATGACTAATTAATTTAGTGTCTAACCTCTCAAAATTTTAATTTAAAAAAAAAAAAAATCAACTCTCAACTTGTGGCTTTTCCACATAAGAGTCAAAAAACAACTGCTCCATTTATTGTGGGGGAGAAAACCGTAAGAGACGTTTGGAAATTAAATTACTTTCCATGAAACCTTCACCATTAGAAATGATAAGAAAAATGAGCAACAGCCATAAAGTATAGTCTGAGTAAACCCCAGCAAAGTCAATACATTCAATACATACGTGTTGAATAGTCAACTTACAAAGAAGAATAGTATCAAGCAAATAATCTGAATATGCGATCATCTTATGCTGTACAAGCAAGTAAAAGCTCTGGATACTATCAAGTTGCAGCCATGATTTCTATCCAAAGACTCTATTATTGTGTTCATGTTCTTTCTTGTTTGCTTCTGCACTCCTCTTCAACCTTGTCAGATATACCATTTTCCAATTCGACTGCCAAACTTTCCACTTCATGGATCAACCAGCCTTCAGATATGCTAAATAGTACCACAGAAACTTGGACACCAGTTCTGATGACAGTAATTGATCAAGGATCATCAGCATTTGTGTGCGGCTTCTACTGTAATTATGATGGTACGCGTTCTAAGGACTGCATTTTTGGAATCCTCGTCTCCAAGATTATAAATTACACTATCAGCGATCATTTTTACATTATATACCCGCAATTGGTTTGGTCAGCTAACAGGAATAATCCAGTTCAAGTCAATGCAACATTGCGACTACGCCAAGATGGAGATCTGATCTTGGAAAACTCAGATGGAACGCTGGTTTGGTCCAGCCACACAGGAGGGAAGTCCGTTGCAGGCATGAATTTGACAGAGAGTGGAAATCTTGTGCTCTTCGGCCGAAACAACCAGCCCATTTGGCAATCTTTTGATCATCCTACTGATTCCTTACTTTTAGGACAGAAGCTGATGAGAGGACAGAGGCTGACATCCAGTGTTTCGGCATCAAATCAGAGTGAAGGTTTGTTTTATCTCTCTCTTCAGACTAATGATGCACCGTTGCCTAATCAGACTTTCTGGAACATAGGAATTGCAGCTTATATACAATCAGATCCACCTCAAAGGTATTATTTCGGTAGGGTTGCTTATGGTGTATTCTACGATCCGCATGTTAAATTTACCAATGAAAGCTTCCAGTACTATAATTATTCATCAGCAGCTCAATTCATGAAGTTTGGGCCAGATGGGCACCTAAAGGTATTTCGATGGGGTGCAAATGATTGGGCTTGGACAGAAGATGCTGATCTTCTCCATTCCAGACCTTGTGACTACCCCATGGCGTGTGGAAGGTATGGTGTTTGTTCTGCTGGGCAATGTAGTTGTCAGGGAAACTTTTTCAAACAAAATGATTATCGTCAACCAAATCTTGGATGTTCACCGGTCACACAAATATCTTGTGATCATTCAAAAGATCATAGTCTTTTGGAGCTGAAAAATACATATTACTTTGCATTCGAATCGGATGAAGAGGGCACATTTGTAGAGGACTGCAAAAATCGTTGTCTAAACAACTGCTCCTGCAAAGCAGCTGTTTTTGCTCAACAACATTGGGGCAGTTGGCATTCTAGAAAAGGCAGCTGTTTATTGTTGAATGAAGTTTTCTCTATTGCTAACAATGACAAATATCAATTTGAAACAGAGTATAACACTACTTTGTACATCAAGGTGCAACATCCTGATGCCAAGGCCTCAAGGCTTGGAACAGTTATAATAGCTTCTGCTCTTTCCACTGTATTTGGGGTGCTTTTGGTAATTGCCTTATTGATGGTTCTTTTCAGAAAACGAAATAGGCAATGGAAAAAAATTGATCAAGAGGATTTTCTAAATGATGTACCTGGAATTCCTACAAGATACTCTTATGACAGCTTGAAAGCCGCCACGAAAGACTTCAGTGAGAAACTTGGGGAAGGAGGCTTTGGATCTGTTTATGGTGGGGCACTAAGCGATGGCACAAGAATAGCTGTCAAGTGTCTTGATGGCTTAGGAAAAGTGAAGGATTCATTTCTTGTGGAAGTCAAAGCAATTGGTGGCATTCACCATATGAATTTGGTGAGACTAATTGGATTTTGTTATGAGAATTCACACAGGATTCTTGTCTACGAATATATGGCCCATAGATCCTTGGATGGATGGATCTTTCTCGGAAAAGAAAATCAACATTGTCTTCCATGGAATTCAAGGAGAAAAATCATCTCAGACATAGCCAAGGGATTAGCCTACCTTCACGAAGAATGCAGTCAGAAAATAATTCACTTGGACATCAAACCTCAAAATATCCTCTTGGATCACAACTTCAATGCAAAGATATGTGATTTTGGATTGTCCAAGCTGATTGAGAAGGATCAAAGCCGAGTTGTGACAAGGATGAGAGGAACCCCAGGATACATGGCTCCTGAATGGTTGAGTTCTGTCGTCACAGAAAAGGTGGACGTTTACAGTTTTGGCGTAGTGATGCTGGAAATCATTTGCGGACGGAAGAATGTAGATTGGTCCAAGGTAGAGGAAGAAAAGCACTTGTTGAGTTTGTTCAAGAGAAAAGCTGAAGAAGAAAAACTTGAGGAATTGGTGGATGAGAAAAGCGAGGACATGGTGAATCACATCGGGGAAGCAGTCGAGATGATGGGGATTGGGGCATGGTGTTTACAGGGAGATTTCAGAAGAAGGCCATCAATGTCCATAGTAGTTAAGGTGCTAGAGGGCTCAGTGGCTCCTGAAACAAATCTTGATTATGACTTCTTGAATCCAACCATAGTTGCAAAACTGGCAACAACTGCTTATGATCCTACTGAGTTTCTGCCTTCAGAATTGTCGGGTCCAAGATAGATCGAAATCGATCACTAAATTTGCAATTTCAAATATTCCCTTGGCTGTTTTTCTGTCATTTTAATGCAATCATTCATCTTCTATCATTTCTGTGAGAATAAACTGTTTTTCATGCAAGGCCTAATCTTTATCTTTGTCCATTTTCGTGAGAAAAAAACATCACATTTCGTACAATTTCAAATCTACGAGCTTAATAAAAACCTTGCATTCCTGCTACCAAACTTTAACTTATAAAGCCCAATTGCTCCTTTTATTTTTTACTTGAGATATATACTTTATATTGTTTTATTGTATTATTCAATTAGTAAATTTGAATATATTACTGATTAAAATTCCTATCACTGATATCTGTAATATTAATCATCATAGGTTATCATCACTAACAAATTGGTGATAGAAATTTGGGCATGAATCTTCTTCTCATCAAATTTGGAGACAAAAAAAAAAAAAAAAAGAATGTGGTCACGAATTTCGGTGGCTAAATTGCTGTCACAGAAGGTTACCAAGCGCCGTAAACAGTTATTTGCTGACCACTTCTTTTTGTACGTACCCAAATACATACTTTTGGTGACATGATTGTGTTGTTTTCATGACCCAACAAGGGACTAAGTTTTTGGGTCACCAATTGGTGACCACTTATATTTGGTCACTAAAATAACCCCTGGGTAACAACCATTTTAAGGTTGGCCATCCAAGTGACACTTGGCGACCAAGGTAATTTTGTTACTCTATCTGTTTCATTAGAAGGGTCCATCTTTACTTAGATACAACTAATGGAGAAGCCAGACCCCTAAGGTCATAGTGGGGAAAGATATTCAAAGCAAATAAGCAATACAAATTTTAATATAATAAAATATTTTACAGCGCTTCTCTACGAGGACGCATATTCTGAAAACGTTGTAAAATTAACTCATTATCAACTGAGTCAAACTTTTCTTTTTCAATGTAAGTAACTAAACAGTTATTCATCCAATTATTTCCCATGCGATTTCGAAATCGACTTTTCACAGTCTTCATAGCAGAATCATACATAAATAGATTATGAAGGAAATACGAAATTTACTATAAAACTATTCATACCTTAAAAGATTGAAAATTTGAAGTTGAATAGGAAATGGTTGAATCCTTACTTTTAGTTACCCATATCAACAACAAAGGCAAGAAAAATAATTAGAATAAAATATATTTAATTAATTTAACTAGCAGAAGAGAAAAAAGAAAAAAAGAAAAGAAAAAGAGAGAGAAGCATATGGTTTAGTTCTTCTCTTCAACAGACAGCAAACGTAAACGAAATGAAAAAGAAAAGGGTGAAATTTGCCAAATACCACTTAACTATCGCCTTTTGCAAAAAACACCACTTTCCTTTAAAAACTGCAATTACAAGCACTTCACTTTCAAAACGTGCGAAAAGTTCCACTCCGTTAGTCAATTCCGTTAAGTGACTAACAGTCAAAAAAAGAGAGGGGCAAAATTGTCATTTCACAAGTTTGTTTTGGGCACTGTTCATCTTCTTTCCCAATAAAATTTAAAAAACGGGGGCACTGTTCATCACCATTTTTTTTAAAAAAAAATCTTCTTCTTCTTCTTCTTCTGTTTCCACTTCCACCAATAGCTTCAGAGGAAGGCACCGCCACAAACGACTGCCCAAAAGAGCCCCGGAAAGGAGAGTTCATCAAGAGCATTGTTTATGCCGGCCTCGATGCCATCATCACTTCCTTTTCCCTCATTTCTTCCATCTTCGGCGGCCACCTCTCTTCAGGTAAGAAAAATTGATCGATTAAGTTTTTTTTTTTTCACTTATTAATATTGTTTTTGTCTCGCAGTGGATGTTCTTGTTCTGGGATTCATGAATCTCATCGTGGATGGCATTTCCATGGGGCTTGGAGGCTTCATGTCCACTAGCACCGAACTAGAAATGGCGGCAAACGAGAGGAATCTGACCAAATTGGAAGTAACAAATCATCGAACACGTAACGAGCATGAATTGCTGGAGAATTATCTCGATTTCGGGATGAGCCCAGAAGATGCCACTTCCAGGGTGGCAATTTTAGCCAAGTACAAAGACATTCTGGCGAACGAGAAGGGGATTTTGTCACCGGACAAAACAGAGCGGCCGTGGAAGAACGGTTTGGTCACTTTCGTTGCGTTTTTAATCTTCGGCTCTGCTCCGCTTCTGGCTTTCATAGTTCTGATTCCGTTCACTCGAAACGACTCCCACAAATTCGTCGGCGGCTGCGTTTTTTCTAGGTTGGTGCTGGCGATTCTCGGAGCTGCGAAGGCTAAGATTGTTGGTCGGAATTATGTAGTGTCGGTGGGTATGACCGTTTTCAATGGCACATTCTCCGGTGCGGCGGCGTATGGAATTGAGTGGACTATTAGAAGAAGAAAAAAAAATTTGTGATGAACAGTGTTTCGATGAACAGTGTCCCCTGTTTTTAAAATTTCTTGGGGAAGAAGATGAACAGTGCCCCGAAACGTGTGAAATGACGATTTTACCCCTCTCTTTTTTTGACTGTTAGCCATTTAACGGAATTGACTAACGGAGTGGTACTTTTCACACATTTTGAAAGTAAAGTACTTGTAATTGTAGTTTTTAAAAGAAAGGGATATTTTTGGTAAAAGCCAATAGTTAAGTGGTATTTAGTGCATTTCACCTAAAAAAAAAAAAAAAAAAGAAGAAAAGAACTGAAGAATGGGAATTAGGAAGAGGCAAAGCATTGGAATTGAATTCTTGGAAGTTAGCTGTCATCAGGCAACTTGGTGTGCTGCTGTAGCTGAGCTAATGTTTTGGCTTCCAAGACAGTGTGTCAGGCAGTCAGCCGAGCTTTATGATTTTTTTTTTTTTTTTTTTTGCAGTTTTGTCATAAATTTGTACTAAGAAGTGGGGTTCATTTATCTTGACATTGGAATAAAGAAATACTATAATACTAACAAAAATTTATTTTCACCTTTGCCCTTTTTTATCTTAATTTCAGGTGGGGCAAAAATATTTTTGTAATTTTTTAAATTTTTATATACTATTAGGGGTACTTTCAAAAAATTGAGACTGTAGCTCCACCCTTGGGTACAACTTATTATGAATGTCAAGGTACAATACCTAAAATACTTAATTTATTACTATTTGTTCCACTTATATCATTACTTAAAAGTAAGGATTAATTATAGACCACACATAATTATATGAGTGAACTGCAAAACACATCACTTAACTATGAGTGTTTTGTAAAAAATGACACTTTACTAAAAATAATCTTTTTATGACACTTAACTTTCAATTTTGCTCAAAAAGTACCATTCCGTCAAACTAGTCCGTTAACTTACTAACAGTTAGATTTCGCCAGGGGTAAAATAATCAATTTCCTTTAAAACATTAAAAAAATTTTTTTAAAAATTTGGCAGAACTTTTCTGCCAAATTTTTAAAAAAATGGTCAACTGGCAAAAATTTTCTGCCAAATTTCCAATTTTTTTGCCAATTGACCATTTTTTCAAAAAAATTTTCTACCAATTTTTTTAAATTTTTTTTTATTTTTTTAAACTTTTTTATTTTTTAAAGGAAATTGATCATTTTACCCCTATCTAAATCTAACTGTTAGTAATTTAACGGACTAGTTTGACTAAGTTGTACTTTTTTAGCAAAACTGAAAGGTAAGTGTCATAAAAAGTGTATTTTTAGTAAAGTCTCATTTTTTACAAAACACCTATAGTTAAGTGATGTATTTATTTGCAGTTCACCCTAATTATATTAGTAAGTGTAGAATATGTAAAAAATTCAAATTGGACCCTTCTAATAGAACAAAAAAATTTTTAAACTGGACTCTTCTAATAGAACGGAAAAAGTACAAAAGACTTCGGTGACCGCGACCAAGACATGTTTGTCACTAAAAGGTTTATTTTTTAAGCTTAGACAAATGGGGGTGCAAACGTAATCAAATGATCAGTTTTTTATTTATTTTAATTTTTTTAACAAAGCATAATCGTTCAATTTGTACTGTTCGACATCTTATTTTGTGTTTTTAATAATATTCAAATCAAGTTAAACCTAAACAGCCCGTTTAGCTTTTTAATAACATTTTTAACTGAACACCCTTAATTACTTCTCACTTATTTATTTTTTGTTTTCTTCTTGTGGTCAATATGTCTTCACAAGTCAACAAAAAATGAGTGACATTTTTTTTTTTTGGGTTTCCCAATTAATCATGCTCCATTTATCGTGGTTGACTTGAAGTGGGGAGTGGGGAGAAAACCGAAAGAGAATTTTGGTGCGTATGCCATAGATTCCACAGACCAAAGGACTTTCAATGAACCTTCAACATGAGAAAATAGAAATTAAAAAGGGAGCTGTTATTACCCGATCAATAATTAGCATTTAGAGCATAATTTTCTCCGTATTCCCAAAATACCCTTAATGATTTCAAACTTCAACCATTTATTCTCTCCCAAATTCATCATCGCCTCGGGAAGTTTCTCGATTGAATTTCTTCCATTCTCAAAGTTTCTGGGCTCATTTTTCTTTCACAAATGATCTCCCTGATTGTTTGCAGCATGAACTGGAATTTCATCTTCTATGCCTTGCGAATTCAGTTTTTTGAGATGACATCAGATGGAAGGATCTTGTATTCAAACCATGATCGGTCGTACTTGAACGGCGACAACTCGGTTTCAGTTAAGCACCGTCTCAGAAGTTGCTTCCCAACTGGAAAAACTCATTTGCCGATACCGGCGGCATTGGGAGATTCATGAATGAATTAGTGAGGAATTCATGAAAGAGCTTTATTTTGTGGAAGAAATATGGAGACCGCAGTATCGCCACATCAGCGAAATCAGCATCTGGGTTTGGTCCCTCGGCCGATTTGGCGTTGAAGTTTAATTAGCGCGCGCCAGGAATCACATATCGCAGCCTCCGAATTGCTCGCTTGTACAACAATATTTTTCTCCCGGACAAATTCAGAGCCAGAATTAATGGAAAGATTTGAGTATGATGGGGTGAGAATCGTGTGATTGAGGGAGAAAATTTTAAAGAAATTGAGAAAGAAGAGCAGGGAAGAGAGAGGAACAGACTAAGGACAAATTAGTAACGAAGCAACAGTTTTGGTCCGTATGCTAAAAACTGCTCTGGCAATAACATTAGCCAATTAGAAAATGAGCAACAGTATGTGATGACTAAAAGAAAAATAAAAATTAAGTGTCGTGGGAAATGTCAATACATGGTGTGAAATTAACTATTTTATGTGTTGTACGTTGACATTAATAAAATATTACTTCCTCCGTTCCACCATAAAAATCCACTTTGTATTACTAAAAATAGTATTACAAAGTTGACACTTCTAATAGAATAGAGGGAGTATAAATTTATGAAATTTGATTATTCTGGTGAAACAAAGTTGACTCGTCAACTTGGAAAAAGAATACCATTTGCAAATGATATTAATATTACCATTTTATGCTATACAATCAAATCATAATTCCTACAGGCATGATTTCGATTCAAAGACTGTGTTATTGTTTAAAGCTGGATACTTATTGTGATCTTGTTCTTGCTTGTTTGCTTCTGTACTCATCTTCAACCTTGTTATATGCCCAACCATCTTACAATTCCTCTGCCAAACTTTCTACTTCATGGATCAACCAGCCTTCACTATTTTCCAATGGCAGTACCGGTAGCACAGAAGGTACCACTTTGACGCCAACTCTGATGACAGTAATTGATCAAGGTTCATCAGCATTTGTGTGCGGCTTCTACTGTAATAACGGTGGTACACTTAGTTTGGATACGACTGGTTCTAAGGACTGCATATTTGGCATCCTCGTCTCCAAGAATAGAAACTACACTATCCGTGATCCTTTCATTCAATACCCACGATTGGTTTGGTCAGCTAACAGGAATAATCCTGTTCAAGTCAATGCAACATTGTGACTAAGCCAAGATGGAGATCTGATCCTGGAAAACTCAGATGAAACGCTGGTTTGGTCCAGCCACACAGGAGGGAAGTCCGTTGCAGGCATGAATTTGACAGAGAGTGGAAATCTCGTGCTCTTCGGCCGAAACAATGAGCCCATTTGGCAATCTTTTGATCATCCTACTGATTCCCTACTTTTAGGACAGAAGCTGATGAGAGGAAAGCAGCAGACATCCAGTGTTTCGGCATTGAATCAGAGTGAAGGTTGATGATGCGTCTTTGGCTGCCAAAAATTTACACCCGGATCAAGGGTTGGCTGCTTATATACAGTCAGATCCACCTCAAAGGTATTTTTTCAATAGCTTTGCAACAGGTGTAGATGTGGATCTTCAGTGTGTTGAATTCATCAATAGAAGCTTCCAGTACCATACTTTTTCATCAGCAGCTCGATTTATGAAGTTTGGGCCAGATGGACACCTAAAGGCATTTCGATGGGGTGCAAATGATTGGACAGAAGAGGCTGATCTTCTCGGTTCTGAAGCTTGTGACTACCCCATGGTGTGTGGAAGGTATGGTGTCTGTTCCAACGGGCAATGTGGTTGTCCTGAAACCACAAGTGGTCAGGGAAACTTTTTCAGACAATCATATTATCATCAACCAAATCTTGGATGTTCACTGGTCACACAGATATCTTGTGATCATTCGAAAGATCATAGTCTTCTGGAGCTGACCAACACAACTTACTTTGTATCCCCTTCATTTGCTGAGGATACGTTAGTGGAAGATAGCAAAAATAGTTTTCTAAACAACTGCTCCTGCAAAGCAGCTCTTTTTGCTTCTTGGAGTGACAGTCATTCAAGAAAAGGCAGTTGTTTCTTGTTGAATGAGGTTTTCTCCATTGCTAACAATGATAATCAATTTGAACCAGACTATAACACTACTTTGTAAATGAAGGTGCAACATCCTGATGCCAAAGCCTCAACGCCTGTGCAACATCCTTCTTCCAATGCCTCAATGCCTCAATGCCTGAGCAACATCCTCTTGCCAAGGCCTCAAGGCGTAGAACAGTTATAATAGCATCCACCCTTGCAACTGTCTTTGTGGGGCTTTTTGTGATTGCCTCATGCCCTATTCTTTTCAGGATACGAAATAAGCAACAGAGTGAAACAGAGGAGGATTTTCTAGATTATGTATCCGGAATGCCTACAAGATACTCTTACGAAAGCTTGAAAGCTGCCACCCAAGATTTTGGTAAAAACTTGGAGAAGGAGGGTTTGAATCTGTTTATGAGGGGACACTAAGCAATGGCACAAAAGTAGCTGTCAAGTGTCTTGATGGTTTAGCAAAAGTGAAGGCTTCATTTCTTGTGGAAGTCAAAACGATTGGTAGCATTCACCATGTTAATTTGGTAAAACTGATTGGATTTTGTTTAGAGAAATAACACAGGCTTCTTGTTTATGAATATATGGTGAATAGGTCCCTGGAGGGATGGATCTTTGGTGGAGAGCAAAACCATTGACTTCCATGGAATGCAAGGAGAAAAATCATCACAGACGTAGCCAAGGGATTAGCCTATCTTCATGAAGATTGCAGTCAGAAAATAATTCACTTGGACATCAAACCTCAAAATATCCTCTTGGATCACAACTTCAATGCAAAGTTATGTGATTTTGGACAGTCCAAGCTAATTGAGAAGGATCAAAGCCGAGCTGTGACAAGGATGAGAGGAACCCCAGGATACATGGCTCCTGAATGGTTGAGTTCCATTGTCACAGAAAATGTGGATGTTTACAGCTTTGGCGTAGTGATGCTGGAAATCATTTGTGGCCGGAAGAATGTAGATTGGTCCAAGACAGAGGAAGAAAAGCACTTGTTGAGTTTGTTTAAGTGAAAAGCTAAAGAAGAAAAACTTGAGGAATTGGTGGGTGATAAAAGCGAGGACATGCTGAACCACATCGAGGAAGCAGTTGAGATGATGGGGATTGCGTTATGTTGTTTACAGGGAGATTTCAGAAGAAGGCCATCAATGTCCATAGTAGTTAAGGTGCTAGAGGGCTCAGTGACAGCTGAAACCAATCTTGATTAATACTCATTGAATCCAGCCACAGTTGCAACAATGGCAACTACTGCTTATGATGCTACTGAGTTTCTGCCTTCATCATTGTCAGGACCAAGATAGATTAAAATCTTTCATTTCAATTCAGATAGCTCATCACTGCATTTGTAATTTCAAATAGCTCTTTGGCTGTTTCATTTCAATGCAATCATCCATCTTCTGTCATTTCAGTGGGAATGAACTGTTATTCATGCAAGGCCTAGTTTTTATCTTTGTCCAAACTCAGGAGAAAAAGCATCACATTCCTTTAACTTAAGCTTAATTGCCCCTTCTATTTTTTACTTGAGAAACAAACAATGTATTGCTAACTGAAATGTTGTCTATTCAACATTGTTATTAGTGGGATCTGAGTCATCTGACTATGGGGTCATGAATCTTCTCATCAAGTGCCGTTAACGGTTTTGTCGCAAAAGGTTACCAAGTGCCGTTAACAGTTTTTTACTTAAATTCATACTTGTGGTGACCGGTAATTGAGTTGTTTTTTTTTTTTTTTTTAAGAATTAAATGGGATTGGCTACCTGTCTTATAAATTGCGGAAAAATAAAAGGAAAAACAAATTAATAAGACTAAGCCTCGAGCCTCACATTTTGTACCCGTAGTTGTTAAATTTACGATAATCTACTTTGGGCTTGTTCGGAAGCTTCCGAAGTTCATACTCAGCGTACGACTCATGCCACCTTGATATTGAAACATGCGGCTGCTCTACCTGTTCATCTTCGACCTCATCATCAGTTTTTCAGGGGCCAAAATCACCCCTCCCTTCATTATCTTGGTTGCCAACATGATGGACCTTATGTGATTGGAAAACCGGCAATTCTGTAACAGGAACGCGTAGCTTAGTAGGCATACGAGCGATGAGCTCATTGTCTGTAGGCGCTCTATGTGCTTGAATCGGTGTGAAAATCCTTTTGATGGGCTTTACTCTGGGAAGTGGCATGGATATATGTTCTTTTTCGGGATTCCGTTGTGTTTGGACTATATCAGACCCCAAAGTTGTGGTAGATACTTGAGTAGCATCCTCTGTGAGTTGCGTTGACCTGATTGTGTTGTTTTTTGTGACCCAACAAGTGACTAGTTTTTTTGGTCACCAATTGCGTAGACAACCATTTTAATGTTGGTCATCCGACCCTTCTGGTTTGGTTGACACTCGATGACCAAGGGCTGCTGATATTGCCAGAGCAGAAATTAGGAGACAGGGCGAAAATTTACCATTCTTCCTGAAATGCCCTTTGTTATTCTATGTACGCAATCTTCCCAAATACTGATATAAAATTTCCAGTTTCTTCTCCTTGTTTAGTTTATCAAAACGGAGCATGTGGCCTCTTTCCGTTTCCGATCAATTTGGGACATTGTCGATGCACATAGATGGCTATACACCATATTTATATGGAATCAAAGCAACAATCGAGCATCATCCTAATACACCTGTTCCACTCTGCCCTCTAACATCAAGGGCTTAGTTAGATTAGATCGGGATTCAGTCCCAAATCTGCATTTTGTTCTTTTTGTGAACGGATTGGGGAACTTTTAGTTTTGGGGAAAGAATATTTTTTGGAGAGAATTTCTTTTGGTAATTTGTGTAGGAAATAGAAGAAAAAGTGTAATGATTATGTTATTTTTTGAATTTATGTGAGTTAAAATTTAGAGAGAATTTTAAAATTGAGTAAAAAATAAAGTTGTTTGTTTAGGAAAAATTTTGAATGAAAAAAGTGATGATTTTTCTGAAATGGGATGGAAAAGAACAGAGCCTTAGGATACTCAAATTGTAATTTTCCATTAACCGTATCATCTGCATTTTGCATTTTGTACACCGGAGTAAGGCTCATTACGTTCCTCTGGCAAATTTTCCAATTTTTATGATTTGTAAAGGTCACCATGCCCTCCAGCTACTTAATCGGTTGTTCCCTCAAATATATATATATATATATATATATATTGTTTTTGGCATAATATTCTACATTGTTTAGTTTATCTGTTCCCCAAAAAAAGACATATTTCTAATAATATCAAAACAAATTTTTTTAATTGAAACACTCATAATATAATATTTATATATCTTTCACTTAATTTTCTATAATGTTAATGAAAACTCAATTTTCAATCCATTCAAGATAAAGTTAAACACGTAAACAACCCGTTTAGCTTTTCAATAATATTTTTAACTAAACACCCTTCATTACTTCACACTTATTTTTCTTCTGGTCAATACCTACGTTTTCACAAGTCAACAAAAAATGACTGATATTTTTTTCTTTCCCATTTAATCATGTGCCGTTGAGTACTTGAAGTGGGGACTGGGGAGAAAACCGAAAGAGAATTTCGGTGCGTATGTCATAGAAAATGAACATTCAACATTAGAAAATACAAAATGAGCAACATGCCGATTTAAAAAAAAAAAAAAAAAAAAAAAAAAGAGAGAAAGAAAAATGAAGAGAAGTGGGAAATGTGGCACAATCTTCCTATTTTTATAAATATAATCTACAATTAACTCATTCTAACAAAGTGAAGATGTAAATGAAGCAAATAGTACCGAGTTAACAACTTTATATGTTGTACGTTGATATGCATAAAATATTATACGTTTGTGAAATTTGACTCTTCTACTGAAACAAAGAAAATACATACTCAATACATGTTGACTAGTCAAATTAGAAAGAAGAATGAGCTAATAATGAGGCAGCAACCTACACAATCAAGGAAGGTAGAATATTCTATTCTGTTCTATCAATTAAGTAGCCATGATTTCAGAAGAAAGAATGTATGATTATGTTCTTGTTCTTGTTCCTGCTTTTTTGCTTCTTTACTCATCTTCAACCTTGTCATATCTCATATGCCCAACCATCTTACAATTCCACTGCCAAACTATCGACTTCATGGATCAACCAGCCTTCACTAATTTCCAATGGCTCAGAAAGTACCACTTTGACACCAATTCTGATGAGAGTAATTGATCAAGGTTCATCAGCATTTGTGTGCGGCTTCTACTGTAATGATGGTGGTACGTTTAGTTTAGATACGAATGGTTCTAAGGACTGCATATTTGGCATCCTCATCTCCAAGAATAGAAACCACACTATCCGCGATCGTTTCATTCAATACCCACGATTGGTTTGGTCAGCTAACAGGAATACTCCTGTTCAAGTCAATGCAACATTGCGACTAAGCCAAGATGGAGATCTCATCCTGGAAAACTCAGATGGAAAGCAGGTATGGTCCAGCCACACAGGAGGGAAGTCAGTTGCAGGCATGAATTTGACAGAGAGTGGAAATCTTGTCCTGTTTGGTAAGAACAGAGCCCATTTGGCAATCTTCTGATCATCCTACTGATTCCTTACTTTTAGGACAGAAGCTGATGTGAGGGCAGAGGCTGACATCCAGTGTTTCGTCATCAAATCAGAGTGAAGGTTTGCTTTATCTCTCTATTGATACTGATTATGGAGTTCAAGGATTGGCTGCTTCTATAGAGTCAGATCCCCCTCAAAGGTATTGTTTCGAAAGCTTTGAAACTGGTGCAGACATCGAGATTCGGTATGTTGAATTCATCAATGGAAGTTCCAGTACCATACTTTTTCATCAGCAACTCGATTCATGAAGTTTGGGCCAGATGGGCACCTAAAGGTATTTCGATTGGGTGCAGATGATTGGACAGAAGATGCTGACCTTCTCGGTTCGGGAGCTTGTGACTACCCTATGGTGTGTGGAAGGTGTGGTGCTTGTTCTGACGACGGGCAATGTAGTTGCCTTGAAACCACAAGTGGTGAGGAACACTTTTTCAGACAAAATGATTATCGTCAGCCAAATCTTGGATATTCACTGGTTACACAGATATCTTGTGATCATTCGAAAGGTCATAGTCTTTTGGAGCTGACCAACACAACTTACTTTGTATCCCATTCCTTTGAAGAGGATACGTTAGTGGAAGACTGCAAAAACCGTTGTCTAAACAACTGCTCCTGCAAAGCTGCTCTTTTTGTTAAGAGGCATACTAAACGCAGTAACCATTTTACTAAACGCAGTAATATTCTCATGTGAAAAGTCTATTTTACCCTTAAGTATTAAAAAAAAATTTCATAAAATTTCACACTTTTCACAAGAACATTGAGAAAATACCGCCCAGCTGGGCAGTATTTCTCTAGGGGCGGTATTTCTGGTGGGCGGTATTTCCCCCAAGAATACCGCCCACTGTGAAAATACCGCCTACTAAGGGCGGTATTTTCTGAAATACCGCCCTTTGTGGGCGGTATTTTGGCAAAATTTTATTACGTTTCGAAAAAATGTGTAAGTTATTTACATACCGTGTAATATGGATCGTACTCGTGACTGTAAAATCAAATGTTGGGCGGTATTTTTTTTTATCTAAAGGGTAAAATAGACTTTTCATAAGGAAATGTTACTGCGAATAGTAAAACGGTTACTGCGTATAACAATTTCGTTTGTTAAAGCTCCGTGGCACAGTGATTCAATAAATGGCAGTTGTTTATTGTTGAATGAGGTTTTCTCCATTGCTAACTATGATAATCAATTTGAACCAAACTATAACACTACATTGAATATGAAGGTGCAACATCCTGATGCCAAAGCCTCAACGCCTGTGCAACATCGTTATTCCAATGCCTCAATGCCTGAGCAACATCCTATTGCTAAGGCCTCAAGGCGTAGAATAGTTATAATAGCATCCAGCCTTGCAACTGTCTTTGGGATGCTTTCTGTGATTGGATCATGCCTTATACTTTTCAGGATACGGAATAAGCAACAGAGTGAAACAGAGGAGGATTTTCTAAGCCAAGTGCCGGGAATGCCTACAAGATACTCTTATGAGAACTTGAAAGCTGCTACCCAGGATTTTAGCAAAAAACTTGGGGAGGGAGGCTTTGGATGTGTCTATGAGGGGGCACTAAGCGACGGAAAAAAAGTAGCTGTCAAGTGTCTTGATGGTTTAGCAAAAGTGAAGGCTTCATTTCTCGTGGAAGCCAAAACAATTGGTGACATTCACTATGTTAATTTGGTGAAACTGATTGGATTTTGTTTCGAGAAATCGCACAGGTATGGCCAATAGGTCCCTGGAGGGGTGGATCTTTGGTGGAGAGCAAAACCATTGTCTTCCATGGAATGTAAGGAGAAAAATCATCACAGATGTAGCCAAGGGATTAGCGTACCTTCACGAAGAATGCAGTCAGAAAATAATTCACTTGGACATCAAACCTCAAAATATCCTTTTGGATCACAACTTCAATACAAAAATCTCCGATTTTGGACTGTCCAAGCTGATTGAGAAGGATCAAAGCCGAGTTGTGACAAGGATGAGAGGAACCCCAGGATACATGGCTCCTGAATGGTTGAGTTCCGTCATCACAGAAAAGGTGGATGTTTACAGCTTTGGTGTAGTGATGCTGGAAATCATTTGTGGTCGGAAGAATGTAGATTGGTCCAAGGCCGAGGAAGAAAAGCACTTGTTGAGTTTGTTCAAGAGAAAAGCTGAAGAAGAAAAACTTGAGCAATTGGAGGATGAGAAAAGCGAGGACAGGCTGAACCATATCGAGGAAGCAGTTGAGATGCTGGGGATTGCGGCATGGTGTTTACCGGGAGATTTCACAAGAAGGCCATCAATGTCCACAGTCGTTAAGGTGCTTGAGGGCTCAGTGACAGCTGAAACCAATCTTGATTATGACTTCTTGAATCCAACCACAGTTGCGAAAATGGCAGCAGCTGCTTACGATGCTACTGAGTTGCTTCCTTCGGCGTTGTCAGGACCAAGATAGATCAAAATCATTCATTTCAGTTCAGATTGCTCTGCACATTTGTAATTTCAAATAGCTCATTGGCTGTTTTTTTTTTTTTTTTTTTTTGGGGGTCATTTTAATGCAATCATCCATCTTCTATCATTTCAGTGGGATTAGTACACTGTTTTCCATGCAAGGCCTAATTTGTATTTTTGTCCAAACGCATGAGAGAAAACATCACATTACAATTTCAACTCTATAAGGCTAAAAACCTCTTGCATTCCTAGCTACCAAACTTCAACTTAAGCCCAATTGCCCCTTCTATTTTCACTTGAGAGACAAATAATGTGTTGCAACTTCAACGTTGTCTTTATTCAATGTTCTGTTAATTAGTGGGATTTGACGATTGGGCAATTAGGGCAATATATATTCATCTCTTGTGACGGTTATAGTTTGTAGATTTAATTACCAAAGTGCATGGAATCAGATGATGAAGAATGTGTTGCTTATCAATTAAAGAATCCACGATAAGGAAAAGTTTACTCTCATAGTAACCTGAGGTCACCAAGGGCCGTTAACAATTTTTTGGTGACCAAAATACTACGGGCAAATTATACAAATGGCCACTAAACTATTGCCTGTGCCCTGTTTTAGTCACTAAACTATTTTTGGCCACTAAACTATTAAAAGTGGCCAGTAATGACCATTCTGTTAGTAAATTTGGTTATCTTTAACGGAAGCCTCAAGTTCAGTTCATGACCTGTGATTTGCTTGATGTCTTGCTAAGAATAAAGGAAAGGGGCGACCTGCAAGTTCCGTTTTCCATGTTCTGCCCTCAATGATTTTGTCATCTTCTTGACTACTTATTGCTGCAACTACATTCATCATCGCCCGATCAATCCCCCTTTATAATACTGTAACTAGAAAACTACTTCATCAGCCCATATTATTCATTTTTGGCTAATCCTCTGCATTTTTCCTCTCTTTCATGCATGCCCAGTTAATTTCCAGGCTTCAATTTCTCTGTTCCTTCTTCTCCTAAAATTTACGGTTTCCGCCGTACACGGTCGATCGATAACTGCTAGGATAAGCGGCGACGGTGGCGGCGGATCGGAGGAGGTTTTATTTTGCTCAGTACAACTGAACTTTGAAGGTGGGCAACAAATGAATCTGTTTTCCAGAGCTTCCACATGTCCATGATGTGCGGATTTCAACTCTTAGCTCACAATCGTAGCTTTGATCTTCGATTTCATATCTCCGAGTCCCCTCCTAAAGATAACACCAACTTGAACTAAACTGAACTTGAGGCTTCCGTTAAAGATAACCAAATTTACTAACAGAATGGTCATTACTGGCCACTTCTAATAGTTTAGTGGCCAAAAGTGGGCCAAAAATAGTTTAGTGGCTAAAACAGGGCACGGGCAATAGTTTAGTGGCCATTTGTATAATTTGCCCAAATACTACTGACTATTTCTTTTTGTACGAAAATCCATACTTTTGGTGACCAGAATGTGTTCTTTTGGTTACCCAACTATTGACCATTGTTTTAGGTCACAATTGGTGAACAGTTAATTTGGTCACTGAAACAACCCTTGGGCTCGAGACTTGGCGACGAAGGTAATTTTAGTTACAAAAACCTTTATTGACCATATTATTTCTTTTGGTGACAAAGTGATGGTTGTCACTAAGGGATTTTTGTTTTTAAGTCTAGACAAAAAACGGGGTGCAAACGAATCAAATGATCTGGTTTTTATTTTTATTCTATTTTTGTAACAATTAAAGCATAATCTTTCGGTTTGTACTGTCCGACACCTTATTAATTTTGTATTTTTAATATTTACAAACTGTTGGAGAATTTCCAATAATTAAGCTGAAAGAAGAAAGGAAAAGGAATGAACTGAAGCATGTCCGAAATACTGTCCGATTCGGATAGTATTTCGGACGTGTTCCAGTAAACAACTGAAACTGGAAAGTTCAACTTTTGGACTGATGTATGTCCAAAATACTGTCTGATTCGGACAGCATTTTGGACATGTTCCAGTACAAGTTTTCTTCTTCTGAAAAGTTGCATCACTTCACGAAAATGGTGATTCTGAATTCAATTCTTATCCGAATTCAGTTCCGTTTCTTCCTACCTCTTCGTAAGAGTTGTGGCTATTGAATGGCACCCTTTGGAGGTCTATATATAGGCTCCTTAGGACGTGATTTACATATATGAAATCATTCTCAATTGTACAAGATATTCTTGCACTTTTTACTCTTGTTTCTGTTCTGTTTAAGTCAGTGCAAACTTACAACAGATATCTTCATCTTATCCCACAAGGATATTAGTTCCGGAACTCTTTGCACACTAAAGGGAACTAATAAAGCCTAAAGAAAAGTGCTTAGCACAATTTGAAGAAGCAATTTCCTTTTGTTACCATTTGTAATAGATTAGTGTTCAGTTAGAATAAACTTTTGTTTTCTTGTTGTTAGTCATTGTTGCTGTTTCCGGAAGATATATCCAACACAAACTTCCTCCGTTTCATTAGAATCGTCAAATTTAAAGAATGTACAACTTTTTATGAGATACAGGTACAACACATAAAATTTGTAATTTGCCACTATGTTTTGCACTAATGTTATTACTTTTCAAAGGTGGATTAATTGTGATTCAAACATAATTTATTAATAGAGGTATAATAAGTAAATAAATTAAAACTTGACTCTTCTAATAGAATAAAAAAATATTTTGAAATTTAACTCTTCTAATGAGACAAAAAGAGTATATATTATTTTATTTTAGGCATGATATATATTTTATTTGCTCCACTAAAAAGGAGTACTCATATTTCTAATAATAAATAATATCAAAATAAAATTATTTCACTTAATTTTCTATAATTTAAAACAAAATAAGTTTTCTGTATATACAAAATAAAATTAGACGCAAACAACACGTTTAGCTTCATTTTACTTGTCACCTTTTTCCTTGTGGTCAATACGCGTACGTCTTCACAAGTCAACAAAAGATGACTGACATTTTTCCTTTCTCATTTAGTCATTGCAAGAATCATCGCCTTACAAAGCAAAAAGAAAACACCTTTTTTACATTTTTTTTTTTGGGTAAGAGTAAAGAAGACTGATCGATCACTCAATTATAGAGTCAATACATGCAATAAACTAGAATGAGACTAATCTGTCACCTATTTTATTTTAATAAAGAATTACCATGCCCCTAAGGGTGTCAACCACTTAATTAGCTGTTCTTAAAAGTAAAAAAAAATGAGATTAATCTTTTAATTCGAATATCATCATATCAGCTTAACTAATATACAATAACCATATATCATATCATGGGGTCTACTACTTCATTAAAAAAAATTAATAAAGAAGACAAGAATAAAGTGGACAAAAGAACTCATGGAGTGAAACCAAAGGGCAAGTCAAGTCGGTAGGTCCCCCTCCCAACACGGGAAGGTAGGTAAAGGGTACTACTCTCCTATCAGCAAGAAATTGGAGTCTTTGCAGCCACATAATATAGTCTGAATAAACCCATGCAGCAAAGTCGATACACTCAATATGTGTTAGGCAACTTGGAGAGAAGAATGAGCTAATTATAATGGGGAAGCAATCTATATCCAAGTAAGTAGCACAGAAAGTAAGTAAGCCATGATTTCAGAACAAAGAGAGTACGATTATGTTCTTGTTCTTGTTCTTGTTCTTGTTCCTGCTTGTTTGCTTCTGTACTCCTCTTCAACATTGTCATATGCCCAACCATCTTACAATTCCACTGCCAAACTTTCCACTTCATGGATCAACCAGCCTTCAGTAATTGCAAATAGTAGCACAGAAAGTACCACTTTGACACCAATTCTGATGAGAGTAATTGATCAAGGATCATCAGCATTTGTGTGCGGCTTCTACTGTAATAACGGTGGTACGTTTAGTTTGGATACGAATGGTTCTAAGGACTGCATATTTGGAATCCTCATCTCCAGGAATACAGATTACACTTTCCCCGACTCTGTCATTCAGTTTCCACAATTGGTTTGGTCAGCTAACAGGAATAATCCTGTTCAAGTCAATGCGACCTTGCGACTCAGCCAGGATGGAGATCTGATCTTGAAGAGCTCGGATGGCACGCTGGTATGGTCCACCAACACAGCAGGAAACTCAGTTGCAGGCATGAACTTGACAGAAAGTGGAAATCTTGTTCTGTTTGGCAAAAACAACGAGCCCATTTGGCAATCTTTTGATTATCCTACCGATTCCTTAGTTGTTGGACAGAGATTGATGAGTGGGCAGAGGCTGACATCAAGTGTTTCAGCATCAAATCTGAGTGAAGGTTTGTATTCTTTGTCCGTTGATGATTATGGCGTTGGTGCTTATATAAACTCCAATCCACCTCAATGTTATTATTACAAAAACTATACTGATGAAAAGCTTCAGTATGTTGAATTCGACATTGGGAGCTTTCTTTCCTACAATGTTTCATCAGAAGCACGATTCTTGAAGTTGGAACCAGATGGGCACTTGCAAGTATATCGGTGGCAAGATTCAAATGATTATTGGACAGAAGATGCTGATCTTCTCAGTTCCGATGTGGGAACTTGTGGCTACCCATTGGTGTGCGGAATATATGGCGCCTGTTCGGAAGGGCTATGTAGTTGTGGCCGGGGTAATTTTTCACCAGCTAATAATCCTCAGCAACCAAATCTTGGATGTCCACTGGCCACACCGATTTCTTGCGATTATCCCCAACATCTTACCCTTCTTGCTGTGTCCAACGCTACTTACTTTGCATTCAATCAATCTAAACCCGATGACATCTCAGTGGAGGACTGCAGAAATCGTTGTCTTAGCACTTGTTCCTGCAAAGCTGCCCTTTATGATCCTTTATCAGGTGGCAGTTGTTCATTGATAAATGAAGTCTTCTCTCTCATTGACATTGAAAATTTGATAGCATCAACCGCTCAGGATACCAACGACACGACTTTGCATATTAAGGTGCAACCTCCTTTTTCCAATGCCTCACAACCGGCGCAACCTCCTCATTCCAATGCCTCACAACCGATGCATTCAAAGGCGTCAAGTCGTATAAAAGTTGTACTAGCATTTTGCGGTGCGGCTATCTTTGGGATGCTTTCGTTGATTGTTTCATGGCTTGTTGTTGTCAGGAAACGAAATAAGCGACAGATGAATGAAACAGAGGAGGATTTTCTAAGCCAAGTACCGGGAGTAATGCCGACTAGATACTCTTATCAGAACTTAAAAGCCGCCACCAAAGACTTCAGTGAGAAGCTTGGAGAAGGAGGCTTTGGATCTGTTTATGAGGGGGCACTGATCGATGGCACAAAAGTAGCTGTCAAGTGTCTTGATGGCTTAGGAAAAGTGAAGGATTCATTTCTTGTGGAAGTCAAAGCAATTGGTGGCATTCACCACGTTAATTTGGTGAAACTAATTGGCTTTTGTTATGAGAAATCACACAGGCTTCTGGTTTATGAGTATATGGCCAATAGATCTCTGGATGGATGGATCTTCGGTGGAGAGCAAAACCAATGTCTTCCGTGGAATGCAAGGAGAAAAATCATCAGAGACATAGCCAAGGGATTAGCCTATCTTCATGAAGAATGCAGCCAGAAAATAATTCACTTGGACATCAAATCTCAAAATATCCTCTTGGATCACAACTTCAATGCAAAAATATCTGATTTTGGACTGTCCAAGCTGATTGAGAAGGATCAAAGCCGAGTTGTGACAAGGATGAGAGGAACCCCTGGATACCTGGCCCCTGAATGGTTGAGTTCTGTCATCACAGAAAAGGTGGATGTTTACAGCTTTGGAGTAGTGGTGCTGGAAATCATTTGTGGGCGGAAGAATATTGACTGGTCCAAGGCTGAGGAAGAAAACCACTTGCTGTGTGTATTCAAGAGAAAATCCGAAGAAGAAAAACTCGAGGAATTGTTGGATTCAAAAAGTGAGGACATGCTGAACCACATTGAAGAAGCTGTGGAGATGATGAGGATTGGAGCATGGTGTTTACAGGGCGATTACACCAAAAGGCCTTCAATGTCTATAGTAGTTAAGGTGCTGGAGGGTTTAGTAGAAGCTGAAACCAATCTTGATTATGACTTCTTGAATCCAACCATAATTACAGAAATAGCAGATGGTGATCATCTAAGGTATGGAACAGATTATGAAGCTACTGAGTTGCAGCCTTCATCACTGTCAGGTCCAAGATAGACCTTAATCACTCATCTCTCAGTTCAGGTCAAGACAGTAGCCAGGTTTAATTGTTCATCAATTTTGATTTTCTTTATATGATTACTATAAAGCTGTCATATTGTAGTTGCACCAGATATTCACTACATATATGCTGCATGACTGCATGTCTTTAATGCTCTCTTAAACATTATTGGGATTCACTACTTGCTATACATTTTATGTAGGAATTTACGATCCTATCGATTCTGATCCTACACCCAAAGCGATCCCATGTGAGATCTTGATCAAGAGTAGCAGTATACATTTATTTATTTTATTTTTTTCCTTTTGTTATTAGTGTTACTCGAGAAGAGTATCACTTGTTCTTAATGAGTATCACTTTACTACTCAACTGCTGTGGAGCTTTCCAAAGAGGGAATGCCGTTGGCTTTGTTATTAATGCAGATGACGAGGAACTTTTGTGTCAAATATAGAAAAATTGGACACGGAATTTAATGCTTATAATATTGGTGCTTAAGAGAAAAGTCATAGACTTTGATCGGCTGCACATATACCACTGACAGGCGACAACGTATTCTTAACTTTGGTCACTTTCCACATAATTAAGAGTCAACAAACAACTGCTCTAGATACTACAGTTGGCACTAAATCAATCATCGGACATGACTTGACTGAACTTCGAAAGATGACTTTGTTTGCAAAAATAATACAATTTAATTTACAGGTTTAAACTCTTGAATATTCGAACAAGTAACAACAACACAAGATGGGTGTGCCAAGAACAAGATTTTCTTCCACCTCCTCGTTAGCCATTGTGTGTTTGATCTTGAATGCAGCTTATTTGTGTAGCGGAATCACCAGTACTTATGTTAGAGCCGTGGAGAAGGCTCTGGATATGCCCCTTGATGCCGATGTCTTCCGGGTGCCTCCCGGCTACAATGCTCCACAACAGGTCCTAGAAATAGAAAGCTTTTTGGGGATTTTTACTATATGCGTTTTATTGGTACTTAGTTACGGTTTATTTTAGGTTCATATAACTCAAGGAGATCACCAAGGAAAAGCAGTGATTGTTTCCTGGGTTACTGTGGACGAACGCGGCTCAAGTGAAGTTATATACTGGAAGGAACACAGCCAGGAAGAATACAAAGGCAAAGGAACAGTGACCAAATATAAGTTCTCCAACTACACCTCCGGCTATATTCATCACACCACCATTAAAGATTTGGAGGTAATTTAAATTTTGTGTCTCTCTACTTGTGGAATCGTTGCAATTCTACTCCTAATTGTTATTACTGTGGCAGTACAATACCAAATACTACTACCAAGTTGGGATTGATCACACAATCCGGACTTTCTGGTTTGTTACCCCTCCTCAAGTTGGTCCTGATGTTCCTTATACTTTTGGCCTTATAGGTGACACTTTCTTGGTTTCTTTCTTAACAAATGACAGAGAAGATTTTGAGAGATGATTGTCTGATTTACTGTACATGTCGTCGTTTCAGGGGATCTTGGACAGAGTTTTGACTCAAATAGCACACTAACGCATTATGAAGCAAATCCAATTAAAGGACAAACTGTGCTGTTTGTTGGAGATCTCTCGTATGCTGATCATTATTATCCTAATCATGACTATGGAAGATGGGATACATGGGGAAGGTTTGTTGAGAGGAGTGTTGCTTACCAACCTTGGATTTGGACAGCAGGAAACCACGAGACCGATTATATTCCTGAAATTGTAAGTTTACATCTTGTTGGTTTCGAAAATATATGAATTTCAAGGTACAATACTTAAAATAGATAACGTGACACCATTGATTTTGGCAGGGCGAAACAGAACCATTCAAGCCATTTAGTCACCGCTATCATGTTGCATATAAGGCGTCAGAAAGTACTTGTCCGTTTTGGTATTCAATCAAGAGGGGTCCAGCATATATCATTGTTTTGTCTTCATATTCTGCCTATGGTAAGCTCATCCCTTGAATTGAAACCTATCTCATCATGAGTTGCTTAATATTGCATAAAAAACTTGGTCTTTTTTTTAGGCAAATATACTCCACAGTACAGATGGCTTGAACAAGATCTAACTAAAGTAAACAGGAGCGAAACTCCATGGCTGATTGTTCTTATGCATGCCCCGTGGTACAACAGCTACAACTATCATTATATGGAAGGAGAATCCATGAGAGTAATGTTTGAGTCGTGGTTTGTCCAGTACAAAGTAGACTTTGTGTTTGCTGGTCATGTCCATGCTTACGAAAGATCGGTATGTCAAGTTATTAATTGTGTTATATTGTGTCCAGTATCCAAAACTACGCAATTTCACTTAAGTAATGTATGAGCAACACATATAGGAGGATCTTGGCTTGTGTTTACAAATGTACATTGTTCTGTCCTAAACAGGAACGGGTATCAAATATTGCATACAACATTGTAAATGGTGTTTGCCAACCTGTTAGTGATCAATCTGCGCCAGTTTATATAACCATTGGCGATGGAGGAAACATCGAAGGCCTTGCCACCAAGTGAGATATACTAACCTGTTTCTGTCCGAACATTAATTTAGTGAAACTTGAGAAAATCTGGTTATATAATCTACATTAATTTTGCAGCATGACAGAGCCACAGCCCAAATATTCAGCTTTCCGTGAGGCTAGTTTCGGTCATGCTGTATTGGATATAAAGAACCGCACACACGCCCGCTTCGGTTGGCATCGCAACCAAGATGGATATGCTGTTGAAGCTGACTCTATGTGGTTTCATAATCGCTTTTGGTACCCAGTTGGGGATGCTGTAGTCGTCAAATCTTAATGTTTCCTTTGTGCTGCTAATATATATACAGTACTTGGATAAATTGAATGTGCTTATGATAGATAAGCTTATATTTTTCTTCTTGCAATTGTTGTCAAGGCTGCAACTATAGGTACCAGTTTTTATTGTGAGAAGGTAGACTTGAGTAGAGCAGACAGAAAATTTGATCCCACGTTGCGGGGCATCTCTAGTTGTGTTTCCATGAGAAATTTATAGGAGTTGTTGTTTTTCCATGTTACCCAGTAGAATTATAGAAATGGTACATTGCATGTGAGAATAAACTTGAAAACTTGGGTCAAACTCATCATAGTATGGGCCCAAGGATAAGTTTGTCATGACTTTATAAAGGAGAACATATGGTTATCTCTAATATTATTTGTCATGAATTTAGAGAGTCAAAATATTGCCTCTCGGTTATCACAACCTCTTGTTGGATGGCATAAACATACTCTTTCAATAGACGTATGAATTAATATAATGGAAGTCATTGGAGATTCTTTTCATTCTCAGCAATTCACCAGATCTGTTGTGGTTAAATTTTTGAGTTTTTACAATGTCCTAACTGTGTTCAATGGTCCTTAAAATAAAATGAAAAAATAACTTTTAAATCTTTTCCTTATCCCATATAAAAGTTTAAAACCAATAAATTTTATGTTTATTGTGCTTTCATTGTGGAGAGTTTTCCAAAGGAAAATTTTGATGTCTTTGCATCTTTCTCATCTTTAAGTCCACACAGTCATGTTCTTTTGGTTTTAGTTTCAATAATAAATATTTTTAAGTCCACTATTCAGCTATATATTTTTACCTTTCTAATATACCTTTTACATTATAAAATTATTTTTTAAAAACATATTTTCAAAATAGACCATTTCCATGATCCTTCAATCGTTCAAAATTGGAAAAAAGTCCAAATCTGTACCAAATAATCATCTCTGCAGAAAATTGCAATCTTTAAATCGAAAACACATGTAGAAAGAAATAAATGCTGATTACGGGTAAACTCCATTGTCGCGAAGAAGTCAAAGTAAACACAGCAGAAAAGTCAAACCTAGCTGCAGATGAAGTAGTAATGCACAACTTGTGGGGTCTGGGTCTCTGTTCCTTAATTCTTACTGTATGTGAATGCATTTTGCCTCCCTTTTTTTTATGCATAAAATAGTTAATACGCTTTGACTAATATTTCTTCTCTTGCATTAAAAAAAAAAAAAAATCTATTTTAGTATTTCAAGGAGTGGAGTGTGGGATTCATATATTATATATTATGGGACCACTATTTCATTGTAAGGGAATATACATGAAATACAAAAGTAAAGTTCATAGAAAATTTCATGAGAAACAAATGAGCAATTAGGAATGGGAAATGTGACACAGTAGACAATATCTAAAATTGAAAACTGTACCAACTTATAACTCTCCCCATTTAATTAGAATAGTTCAATTTAGAAAATGTACAACTTGTTATAAATTTTAATATACATTAATACATAAAATAATTAATTTGTCACTATTTATTTTATTAATGTTCTTGCCTTTTAAGTATAGATTAATTATGAACCACATGAAGAAAGAGTACAAAATTTGAAAGTAAACTTTTCTATTAAAATAAAACTAAATTTTGAAAGTAAAATTTTAAAATAGAACAAGGATCTAAGCAAGAAATTGGAGTCTTTACAACCCCAGCGTAGTCAATACACCCAATACGTGTTGACTAGTCAACTTAGAGGAAACAACCATCTCCAAATAATAGGAATATGGTATACAAGCAAGCAAGCTAGAATAATCTATTCTATCAAACCAGCAGCCATGATTTCACAAGAAAGAGTGTATGATTATGCTCATGTTCTTGTTCTTTCTTGCTTGCTTCTGTACTCCTCTTCAACCTTGTCGTATGCTCTACCATCTTACAATTCCACTGCCAAACTTTCCACTTCATGGATCAACCAGCCTTCCCAAAATTCCAATGGCAGCACAGAAAGTACCACTTTGACACCAATTCTGATGAGAGTAATTGATCAAGGTTCATCAGCATTTGTGTGCGGCTTCTACTGTAATCAAGATGGTACGCTTAGTTTGGATACGACTGGTTCTAAGGACTGCATATTTGGCATCCTCATCTCCAAGAATACAAACTACACTATCCGCGATCGTTTCATTGAATACCCACAATTGATTTGGTCAGCTAACAGGAATACTCCTGTTCAAATCAATGCAACATTGCGACTAAGCCAAGATGGAGATCTGATCCTGGAAAACTCAGATGGAACGCTGGTTTGGTCCAGCCACACAGGAGGGAAGTCCGTTGCAGGCATGAATTTGACAGAGAGTGGAAATCTCGTGCTCTTCGGCCGAAACAACGAGCCCATTTGGCAATCTTTTGATCATCCTACTGATTCCTTACTTTTAGGACAGAAGCTGATGAGAGGAAAGCGGCTGACATCCAGTGTTTCGGCATTGAATCAGAGTGAAGGTTTGTTTTATCTCTCTCTTGAGACTGATGATACGTCTTTGGCTCTTAAAAATTTACCCCCGGATCAAGGGTTGGCTGCTTATATACAGTCAGATCCACCTCAAAGGTATTTTTTCGATAGCTTTGCAATGGGTGTAGACTTAGATCTTCAGTATGTTGAATTCATCAATGGAAGCTTCCAGTACTATACTTTTTCATCATCAGCTCGATTTATGAAGTTTGGGCCAGATGGGCACCTAAAGGTATTTCGATGGGGTGCAAATGATTGGACTGAAGATGCTGATCTTCTCGGTTCCAGAGTTTGTGACTACCCCATGGTGTGTGGAAGGTATGGCGTTTGTTCGGCCGGGCAATGTAGTTGTCCTGAAACCACAAGTGGTCAGGGAAACATTTTCAGACAAAAAGATTATCGTCAACCAAATCTTGGATGTTCACTGGTCACACAGATTTCTTGTGATCATTCGAAAGATCATAGTCTTCTCGAGCTGACCAACACAACTTACTCTATATCCCATTCATTTGCAGGGGATACGATAGTGGAAGACTGCAAAAATCGTTGTCTAAACAACTGCTCCTGCCAAGCAGCTCTTTTTGCTAGAGCTCGGAATAGTCATTCAAGGAAAGGCAATTGTGTATTGTTGAATGAGGTATTTTCTATGGCTAACAATGATTATTATCAATTTGATGACTCTAACACTACTCTGTATATTAAAGTGCAACATACTTATTCCAAAGCCTCAAGGCGTAGTGGAACAGTTATAATAGCTTCTGCCCTCTCAGCTGTCTTTGGGGTGCTTTTGGTGATTGGCTTATTCCTTGCTCTACTCAGGATACGAAATAAGAGACGGAGTGAAACAGAGGAGGATATTCTGGACTATTTATCTGGAATGCCTACAAGATACTCTTACGAGAACTTGAAGGCTGCCACCCAAGATTTTAGTAAGAAACTGGGAGAAGGAGGCTTCGGATGTGTTTATGAGGGGACACTAAGCAATGGCACAAAAGTAGCTGTCAAGTGTCTTGATGGTTTAGCAAAAGTGAAGGCTTCATTTCTTGTCGAAGTCAAAACGATTGGTGGCATTCACCATGTTAATTTGGTGAAACTAATTGGCTTTTGTTATGAGAAATCGCACAGGCTTCTTGTTTATGAATATATGGCCAATAGGTCCCTGGAAGGATGGATCTTTTGTGGAGAGCAAAACCATTGTCTTCCATGGAATGCAAGGAGAAAAATCATCACAGACGTAGCCAAGGGATTAGCCTATCTTCATGAAGATTGCAGTCAGAAAATAATTCACTTGGACATCAAACCTCAAAATATCCTCTTGGATCTGAACTTCAATGCCAAAATCTCCGATTTTGGACTGTCCAAGCTGATTGAAAAGGATCAAAGCCGAGTTGTCACGAGGATGAGAGGAACGCCAGGATACATGGCTCCAGAATGGTTGAGTTCAGTCATCACAGAAAAGGTGGACGTTTACAGCTTTGGCGTAGTGATGTTGGAAATAATTTGTGGGCGGAATAATCTGGATTGGTCCAGGACAGAGGAGGAAAAGCACTTGCTGAGTGTGTTCAAGAAAAAAGCAGAAGAAGAAAAACTTGAGGAATTGGTGGATTCAAAAAGCGAGGACATGGTGAACCACATTGAAGAAGCAATGGAGATGATGGGGATTGCAGCATGGTGTTTACAGGGAGATTTCACAAGACGGCCATCAATGCCCACAGTAGTTAAAGTGTTAGAGGGCTCGGTGTCTGCTGAAACCAATCTTGATTATGACTTTTTGAATCCAACCATAGTTGCGAAAATGGCAACAACTGTTTATGATGCGACTGAGTTTCTGCCTTCAGAATTGTCGGGTCCAAGATAGATCAAAATCATTCATTTCAGTTCAGAAAGCTCAGGGCATTTGTAATTTTAAATAGCTTCTTGGCTGTTTTCTTGTCATTTTAATTAATGCAATCACCCATCTTCTATCATTTCAGTGGGAAGGAACTGTTTTTCATGTAACGCCAAATTTGTATCTTTGCCCATAACACATGAGAAAAAACATCACATTACAATTTCAACTCTACAAGGTTAAAAACTTTGCCAAGCAGCTCTCACCACGATGGCAATCATCCTGGACAGCAAGCCCTCAAGACAATACCAACAACCGAGACAGCCAGAAATGATGCGGTTTCAATTCAGGCCACCCCAGACCAAGATACATTGGCACTAAAAAACATATCCACAGCGGAAGAGATAAGGGTAGCCAAGGATAATTTTCAAGCAGCTAGAGTCTTTGCGGTCAAACTCTCCTCAGGCAACCTTAGAGAACTCTGTACAACAGGTTAAATCAGCACCGGTGCCAAAGTTGAAGCCGCTCAAAAAAGTTTTTACCCCAATCCTAAGCCAAAATGTGGAAACAGATGCTCAACTTATATAAAGAATGCCGGATCACCCACATATTCCAGTGAAATATTTAGTGCCACAATCCCCCCCCCCCCCCCCCCCCCCCCCCGCAGTGATGATGATGACCATTTCGATTTTCAAGAACCAGAGTTTGGCCCCTGGGAAGAAGTTTCAGATGAGGACGAAAGGCACTACATACGGTCTCCAACAAAAAAATTTGAAAACCAGAGACATTTTACGAATATACTCTACGGAAACAAAAAAAAGGTTGACTATAGAAATTTGACTCGTCGATTCCTATGAAGCCTTATAGACACTTGTGTTTGGCTCCTTTAGTTTTTTAAATTCCTTGTATGTTTTCCTTTTTCTCTTTTATGCTGTAATGAAATGGGTATCCAGTCCCACTTTTTAATTTTAAAAAAAATACTTTGCATTCCTTGCTACCAAACTTTAGCTTAAGCCCAATTGCCCCTTCCATTTTTACTTGAGAAACAAACAATGTATTGCTACTGAAATGTTGTCTTATTCAATATTCTGTTAATTAGTGGATTTGACGATGGGGCCATTAGGGCAATATTCACATCTTCTGATGGTTATAATTAGTAGATTGAATTAACAAATTGGTGACCACAATTTGGTCATGAATATTGTCATCAAATTTGGAGAACAAAAATGTGATCACAAATTCCCGTGGCCAAACTGTTTTTGTCACTAAAGGTTACCAAGCGCCGTTAACCCTTTTTATTGTGACCAAAATACTTACCAGTATTTTTGTAGCAAAATTCATACTTTTGGCGACTGATTGTGTTCTTTTTGTGACCCAATTAGTGACTAGTTTTCCGGTCACCTATTGGTGACCACTTATAGATAGTCACTAAAACAGCCCTTGAGTAACCTCCATTTTTAAGGTTGACAATCCGAAGTGATCGAGCTTTGCTGACCACTCTATAACCAAGGTTATTTTGGTCACAGAACCTTTGGTGATTAGATTCTTTCTTAATATTCTATAATGTTAAAAAAATTAATTTTCAATATATTCAAAATAAAGTTAGATGTAAACAACACATTTAGCTTTTTAATAACATTTTTTTAACTAAACACCAAATCTATATTTTTAAAATTAAATTTGATTACGCATTTAATTTATTTATTGCAAAAACTAAAGACACAAAATTGGGCCTCTGGCAGGCTAAAACAATAATGGTTTACAAATTTACATTGCGTTAAATTTTTTTTATCTTAAAGGTGGGATTGGTTAATCGTTTTATTATCTCGTTAAAATAAAAGGAATAAAAATAATGAAAAAAATAAAAATAAAAACAAAAACAAAAACAAACCCAAAGGTTTACATTTTGTTGCCCCTTTTGTTGAATTTTCGCTAGTCCACTGTGGGTTGCTTTCGAAGGTGATAATCAAAATAAATCGCAGGCTTTTTGGGGCCTAAGACTATTGTTCTACTACCTCCCCATCGTCACCCTCGTATTCAGTTTTCCATGAACCATAATCAGTCAACGCCCCATCGTCTTCAATTATACCATCACTTCGGACCTCTGCTGAGTGCGGACCAGATGATGTAGTTGGAATGCAAGGTCTAGTCGTCATCCGTGCAATGAGTTGAGTATTTGTAGGCATCCTATGTACTGCAACTGGAGTGATAATCCTCTGTAGAGACTTAAATTTAAGAATTGGTAGGGACTTGTATACTTTGGCATGCATCTATTGAGGCACTTCAAGTGCACCTTGGATGGCATTGGACCACTGTGGCGTGGCGGCTAGTTTGGTAATTGCTTCAGCAGTGAGGTTTGTCGTGGGTAAAGATTCTGGAGGTGGAGTTGTACGAATTGTACTTGGAACCAGAAGGAGCAAAGGGGATGGATTCGGCGTAGACTCCGCAAAAATAACCTCACTATCACTATCTGAGGCTGGGGACTAGACCTCCACAGGGGCATTTTGTTGAACAGGTGGCGGGGCTGGTCCAGGGGTGTAGAGGACTGTGCACAGAGCTAGGCACTTGGCGAGGAGAGAGGCGCGCTGGGCTAGGGGATTGGCGTAGCGAGTTGCGCGCTGGTAGGGTGCTGAGCGTCAAGAAGTGAGGCACGTATGGAACTAGAACCAAACACCCCGGGGGTTCACAATTTCTGACCGGTGATAACATGTATGAACCCGAGAAGCTTGGGGCTCCTCTTGCAAATCCGGGAAAACCTCTAGTGTCAAGAATTAGTTTGATACCACTGTGGGTTTGGGCAGATTTTTGGGGATGAATTTCAATGGAGGTTTGGGTTGTGGACCCTTCCCCATTGGAAGCTTTGGTTATTGAT
This sequence comes from Leptodermis oblonga, assembly GCA_016801395.1. NCBI lineage: Eukaryota > Viridiplantae > Streptophyta > Magnoliopsida > Gentianales > Rubiaceae > Leptodermis > Leptodermis oblonga. Next base: position 6,086,360 of record CM028758.1, read on the forward strand.
AGGTGTCTTTTAGTTCTTTATTTCTAGAGTCTTTCTTGGAAATTCTCACGGGTATATGCCTAGTTTTGTATAGATAATTACAGGGTTTGGACACAAGGCAGTGAAAGAAGAAAGATTGCAAAAGAGAGCTAAAACAGAGGTCAATTTGCCCAAATGGATGGTTGGCGTAGCAAGTATTGCCTAATTTAATTATTCCATCTGAAGCAAGTATTTGGAAGGAACCATGTTTCCATGTTTATAGGAAGTAAAGCAAGTATTTGGAAGGAACCATGTTTCCATGTTTATAGGAAGTAATTTCCTATTGTGCTATTGATTGGTTTTGATCGAATTCTTGGAGGAGAAATCAATGAGTTGCCTAATCTAAAGTTACTTCCAGTACAAGTTGTTCCTTTGTTTCCTATTCCAATTATAATTCCTTATTAGAAGTAGTTTCCTATTTTTAAGAGGTGATTAGTTGATTTCCTTTTGTAACACCAATTCTACAAACTATATATGGATGGAATTGGTGCAGAAGAGGATATAGAGTTAGATATCTCATTTTTTTATCTAGTTTATGTCAGTAGAAATATTCTGAGAAAACAGTAGCGATAGTTTTTATTTTGTTTGTCTAGATTACTTTCCGTTGGAGGGTCTGTTTGCCCACGTGGAAGACGGTTTTCTGGTGGATTTTCCAACACTTTCAATACAAGTATATTATTCCTGTCTATTTTATTGTTTTTGCTTTATGATGTCTTTTATTATTGATAATTGTTTCATTTCATTAATTATGAGTAGCTAATTTCTTGATTGCAGCACAAAGTAATGAACATCAATCCATGCTTGTATGAAACCTAAGTGTTATTAATTAAATTGCATATGTTCCTTTTCACTCTGGGTGTATAACTTTTATGACTTGAATTTATATGAGCTTGCGCAACTTGTTTAAATTTGAGGAGAACAAATTAATTTGTCTCACTACTTCATAAGACATTTAGTGGACAGAGTAATTAGTGGTGAAGTTACCGTCAGGTAATGCAGAGTACAAAGTTAATAATTCTTAGACTGCGATTGCCCAGCAAGAAGAACTAAAATCAGGTTTCCCTAAATTCTAATGTTGTTAGTACAATTAATTAGGTCATCGGCAGATTTTGGCCTAGTTGTGTATTAATTAGGGTACAATTATATCTGTGCGTATTCACGGTAATCTATAACTAGTTGATGATATGCGGTTTAACATATTATTGTGTTTGTGATTACATGCATGCGATTGTTGTGATTTACATGTTGTTGGAATTCCTTATTAATTGAGATTAATCTTTGTATAGTTAAAACTTTAGTTATAATTTCTCAAGTGACAAAACAAGTCTCTTTAAGAGACACAAAGGTGGTTGCTAACCGAAAAAGTGACTAAATTTGATAGAAAAAGAATTTTAATCAATTGTTCCCTATGGAATCGACCATGTTATTGATGAGTCTTTTTTAGTTGTTTTATTTTAGCGTCTCTTGGGTGCTTTTCACTGGTATATTTGTTGTTTTATGAAGCCAAGAGCTTGTGTCTAGAGACTGAGTCAAGAAGAAGAAGAATGAGCTAAAAGGAGGAAAAAGCAAGGGTCCGTTTGGTCAAATGGAAGGTAGCAGCGGAAAAGGGTGCAGCGATGGAGAACATTCTGGTGTTCCAACTGTGAATAAAGAGTATCGATTGTTCTAGAATCAATAAATAGGAGAGTTATTTCAAGTCTGAAAGTTTTACTAGAAAAGAAGAGATAAAAAAATATTCTGAAATTTGTTCAGGAAGGAGAAAGAAAGAGATAAGGATGAAATTTGAAGAGAAGTGATAAGATCAAAGTTGATCTCATCAGATGGAATACACGTATGCAGTAGCTGGAGAATAATTATTCTCCCTACTTTTTAGCTATTTCTACTACTATAAATAAAGGGGAGTGCTGATTGGAAAAGGCATTCAGATTCAGTTTTATTTTTCTTTTCATATGTTCCTCGTAGGGGAGCTTCGGCTCCCTTGCTTTTCTCTCCATTAATATATTAATTCATTTTCTTTATGTTAAGTTTATTGTTTTTCTTTAATTTAGTTTTATTGGTTTATTCTCTTTCGTAGTTGAAGTTTGATGAAATTTGTTCTTACAATTGTGAGATATAAAAGTATTCTCAATGTAGTATGTATGCATGAATTCCTAATTATCTTTTATGCATAAATCTTAATTGTGAAGATAATGGGTGATAATTCTTAAAGTTAACCCGATAAGAATTGTTAATATCAGGTTTCCCTAATTCCTAAAGCTGTTAATATAGTTAATAAGGTGTCGTAGGGAGCCCACGGCCTGTTATCTATATTAATTAGGGAAGCAATTATGTCGTAGGGAGCCCACGGTAATTGCCGATAAAGTAAGGGGAAATGGGGTCGTGTCTGTGGATTTCTTATTAGTCGAAACGTCGTAGACTATTGACACGTCTATCGACAATGGCTACTTTGGATCGCAGTAATCTATAATTGGTTGATTTATATCTGCATGCATATTTTGAGTTGAAATTATTGTTCTTCTAATATTGCATGCATGGGTACCTCGAGGCTAGTGACAGGTCCTTTTTGGGGCTGGTAATTCATCATATTTGAATGAATTACTTGAGTTAGTTTGATAGTTCATTAGACTATTGACACATGTAATGGATAGATGTCATTGGGGTTCATTGTCCCTAGAATTAACTGATTCGTGTTTTGCATGACAATTTTTTAATCAATGAGCAATTGCATGAATTAATCGAGATCAATGCTTCAACTAGATTCTTTTATTAAAGGGAGAAATTAAAATTACCAGTCCCTGTGGAGACGATCCTACTTATTGCTATACTAGTTTTTAGTAGGTTTTTATAAATGTTTTTGGTAGATGAAACGACACATATCAGTTATCATTGTGCTATTTTTAGCTATTATTACAGGTTTACACAGTACTTTTAATGTGTTTGATAGGGCTCACGATGGTCCTACAAGTTGCAGTGTATGTTTTGGGAGTTTTTGGGGCTTGAGGGAGTTTGTGAATCGGACCTTCATGAGGCTTCAATGGTTGGTTGGACTGCTTCCTTTCATTCAGTTGGAAACTTTCGTGGGTGTGACCAATCTTCAAACATGTTGAGCAATACAGTGGGTTTCTCCGTATTCAATCCATTGCCAATACCAAATTTCTGCCCCAACCCAAATTTGATCAGGTAATGGCTTATGAACATCCATCTCTACCCAAACACGAGCCACTTGTAGCCTGTTAATTGTAGTTGCTAATTTAGTTTTCATGGCCTTTCCAAGTTGGTTTCTGAAAACTGCAGATTCATCGAAAAGTTGAAAGGGAAATCCCTACAAATCTATTGGAGAATCAAAAGACGGATTGAAGTCCGGTGTCCACTTCACAATCCGAATGGAGTATTTGTAAAAATCCAAAACTCTGTTTAGCCAATGTGGATATTCTTCTTCGCTATCAAATCGGATCAAAACTTGGTATTTGTTAATCAAGTCAATTTGAATTTTTTCTTGAAATCGACCATCTGAAAATCAGTCCCGAGGATTTCCATAGATGGCCTTGAATGGAAGAATTTTCCAATCAAGGCAAGTTGAAGGGTTTTGGCAAGCAGTTCCACTTCTGCCTTTGCAAAAAGTATTGCCAGATTTCCAAGATGAGTGATTTTGGGTGTGTTTGGATCGATGGTGTAAGGCTTACCTGGATTCTGGATCAAGGGCCTCGAAGTACGCCCCGTGGCAGCCCGAGGCCCGCGGACCCTCCATGACATAGCGTTGTGGTCATGGATATGTGTTAATTAGTATCCCAAATAAAAAAATAAGAGTGATATAGATTAATTAATAAGAAAGTTGGGCTCAAGACCTATCAGTTCGATCTTTTAGGTCAAGTTGGGCTTTAATGTTATTTTTGGACTCTATGGTGAGATGCGTTGTATTATCTCCCCGGGGGGCATATTCCCCAACACGGAGGGCTGCTGGAGAAGAAATCCAAAAAAACGGAAGGTGCTAGAAAGTAGGATCTGAGAGCATTTTTTTGAGCACCCGCATGCCACTTGTTTTTCTTTTGAATAGTTATCTTTACCACATCACGTTAAATTTTTATAATCTATTTGTACCAGTTTCCGAAGGGCATAATCATAGTAAGTCTCAGCTCATCCATCCTGCTCCGGGGCTTGAATATAATATTACTAAATATTAATTCTTTATTATTAAATATTTTCTCTTGGAGCAGTTTCCGACCACTCTTAACTTTGGTCGCATTTCCACATATATAATTAAGAGTCAATTAACAATGACTGCTCTCTCTCTCTATATATTATTAATTGTGCTTGACTTGAGGCGAGGAGACATCCGACCGAAAGAGAACTTTGCTGCAGGCCATCGATTCCACAAACCAAAGGATTTTCCATGCAAACTTTAACATTCATTAGAAATGAGAAATTAAATGAGCAAAGACTATTATTTTGTCCCTCTGAAGCCATATAGCACAGATATAAACTCCTTGACACCAATTCTAATGATGAAGGTAATTTTAACTGATAGAAATGATTTTGATATATGATCAGATTCTAAGGTTTTAATTATTCATTCCTCAAACTAATTATTATTATTATTTTTTGAGAACAACCGATTAAGTGACTGGGGGGTTTTGTGATCCTTTATTAATAATTAAATTAACTGATACACAGAAACGATTGAGACATAATGACCTTACGTCTTTAAGAAAAGCAAATTGAGTACAAAAGATAAATTAAATCTTTACTATCGTAAGACTTGGAACAAACCGGTTATCTAGACTAACAAGACCCTTGATCCTACAGGAGAGCTGAAGGGCATTGCCTAAAACCGTCTACTTTGTTTTACTAGCTTCTCGCGCCAAACCATCTACAACTGAGTTTCCTTCTCGAAACACATGATTAATCATGAGCTGTCCATCCATGAGAGACCAAATTTTGCGCAGTGTGTGTAAAAACGTCCTTGGAGCCTTTAAAATGTGACGAACCATATTTACTAATGTCAGCGAGTCTGACTCCACATCCACCTCAGCAGTGGCGAAACCTGAACAAAATCTTTGAATATAACTAATTTTTATTTGCACCAATATCAGTCTTCAAAATAATTATTATTCGTCTTTTCCTTTTCTAATGAAATTGTTATAGTGATATTGAAAATGCCTAAAGTGGGCGGTATTTTGGAAAATGTATAAATTTTTTTTTTCGTTAAAAAACTAATTTTACGTACAAAAAATGTATAAATTATTTATTTATCGTGTAATATGGATTGTCTTCGTGACTATCGGCCATAATTAGATTGAAAATGACCTAAATGGCATTATAGACATTTCACATATAAATGTGACTATGAATAGTAAAATGGTAACTGTAAATAACGTTTATTAATGGGAAAAAAGTGTAAGTGAAATAATTTAAAGGGAAAAATAAATATAGGGGTGCAGTCATACAGTCAAATCAAAGTAATTTAGTTGCTTTTCCTGAAGTGGGGACTGGGGCGGTGACTAGTCAAAAAGAAGAACGGGGTGTAGAAGAAGAAATTAGAGTGAGACTAGAATTACCAACTTATTAACTAATTAAAAGTTAAAACAAGCATGAAGCAAGCCAAAAACATTAATTAACATTCTCTGAATATTAGAGAAAATTAAGCGAGCGGCCATGAACATCATTCCTAAGAAAACTCTAATGTTTCGTGTCCTTCTTCTTATTGCTGTTTTTTTGCTTCTTTCATCTTTAACATCATTCTTGCAATGTTCATGTGCCCAATCCCAACCAATTTACGATTCGACTGCGGAGCTTTCCACTTCATGGATCAACCACCCTTCAGTAGGCTACTCTGATGGTGGCATATTGACACCAATTCTACTGAGACAAATCGATGCATCAACGCTATCCTTTGTTTGCGGCTTCTACTGCAATGGTAATGTAACTGATTCAAAAGACTGCATATTTGGAGTCCTCCTTTCCAATAATATAGTTACAGATGATAATCACGCTCTGGTTCATCAAATAGCATGGTCAGCTAACAGGAATAATCCAGTTCAAGTTAACTCGACATTGCTACTCAGCCAGGATGGAGATCTGGTATTGAAGAACTCCGATGGCTGGCTGCTATGGTCCACCAACACAGCAGGAAAGTCAGTTGCAGGCATGAACTTGACAGAATGTGGAAATCTTGTTCTGTTTGGCAGAAACAACGAGCCCATTTGGCAATCTTTTGATTATCCTACCGATTCCTTACTGGTTGGACAGAGATTGATGACGGGACAGAGGCTGACATCCAGTGTTTCAGCATCAAATCTGAGTGAAGGTTTGTATTCTTTCTCAGTCGATTATTATGGCGTTGGTGCTTATATAAATTCCAATCCACCTCTATTTTATTATTACGATAACTTTACTAATGGAGGAGGTTATCTGTATGTTGAATTCTACAATGGGGCCTTTTATACCTTCACTTTTTCATTGGGTGCTCCATACTTGAAGTTGGAGCCAGATGGGCACTTAAAGGTATTTCGGTGGGATGATTCATCTGAAAATTGGATAGAAGATGCTGATCTTCTCAGTGATGCTGTGGGAAATTGTGGCTACCCATTGGGGTGCGGAAGATATGGTTTCTGTTCGGAAGGAAAATGTAGTTGTCCAAGTAGTGGTCAGGATACCTTTTTCATACCAAAAGATTCTGGGCAACCAAATCTTGGATGTTCACTAGTAACACCTATTACTTGTGATCATTCCAAAGATCATACCCTTCTCGCACTGTCCGACGCTGCTTACTTTGGATTCAATCAAACTAGAGCCGATTACATATCCGAGGAGGACTGCAAAAGTCATTGTCTGAGCAACTGCTCCTGCAAAGTTGCACTTTATGCTACATATCCATCCAGAAGTGTTTACCCAAATCGCCGTTGTTTCATTCTAAATGAAGTCTTCTCTATGACTAACACGGAAAATATTATTGCATCACCCAATCTGATCTCTCCCACAAGCACCACTCTGTATATTAAGGTGCAACATCCACCGCCGGTGCAACATCCACCGCAGGTGCAACATCCACCGCAGGTGCAACCTCCTTATTCCAATCCCTCACAACCGGTGCATTCAAAGGCGTCAAGGCGTATAACAGTTGTACTAGCATCTTCCGCTGCGGCTATCTTTGGGGTGCTTTTGGTGATTGCTTCATGCCTTGTTGTAAGGAAACGAAATAAGCGTCGGATGAATGAAACAGAGGAAGATTTTCTATGCCAAGTACCGGGAGTAATGCCTGCTAGATACTCTTATCAGAACTTAAAAGCCGCCACCAAAGACTTCAGTGAGAAACTTGGGGAAGGAGGCTTTGGATCTGTTTATGAAGGGGCACTGATCGATGGCACAAAAGTAGCAGTCAAGTGTCTTGATGGCTTAGGAAAACTTAAGGATTCATTTCTTGTGGAAGTCAAAGCAATTGGTGGCATTCACCATGTTAATTTGGTGAAGCTGATTGGATTTTGCTATGAGAAATCACACAGGCTTCTTGTCTATGAATATATGGCCAATAGATCTCTGGATGGATGGATCTTTCCTAGAAAAGAAAACCAAAAATATCTTCCATGGAATACGAGAAGAAAAATCATCTCTGACGTAGCCAAGGGATTAGTCTACCTTCACGAAGATTGCAGTCAGAAAATAATTCACTTGGACATCAAACCTCAAAATATCCTCTTGGATCACAACTTCAATGCAAAAGTTTCCGATTTTGGACTGTCCAAGCTGATTGAAAAGGATCAAAGCCGAGTTGTGACAAGGATGAGAGGAACCCCAGGATACATGGCTCCTGAATGGTTGAATTCAGTCATCACTGAAAAGGTGGACGTTTACAGCTTTGGCGTCGTGATGCTGGAAATCATCTGTGGTCGGAAAAATCTGGATTGGTCCGAAACAGAGGAAGAGAAACACTTGCTGAGTGTCTTCAAGTGGAAAGCCGAAGAAGGAAAACTTGAGGAATTGGTGGATTCAAAAAGCGAGGACATGCTGAACCACACTGAGGAAGCAGTGGAGATGATGAGGATTGCGGCATGGTGTTTACAGCCTGATTTTACCAGAAGGCCTTCAATGTCCATGGTAGTTAAGGTGTTGGAAGGTTTAGTTGCAGCCGAAACAAATCTTGATTATGACTTCTTGAATCCAACAATTGTTACCAGAAATGCAGGAGGTGATGATGATCCAGGGCATGAAAGGGCTACTGAGTTGCAGCCTTCATCATTGTCAGGTCCAAGATGATCCAAGGATGTTGTTTCTGTCATCAGTATATTAGTGTTGTCTTTAACTTTTTGTTAATTAGTGGGTTTGACAAATCCAGTCAAACCCGTGGTTGGCCGGGAAGACTTTAGCTTCTTTTTTTTCATCCTATTTACACCTCACTTTTTTTAGCTTTTTTTTTTTTTTTTTTTTCCCCTTCTATTTTCACACATTTTCATTTGACTAAAAATGTAAAATTAACATAACATTACTAATTTTTCTAAATTGAAGGTGGCATATGACATTGGCTAAAGCCTAAAAGATGGGTGTATGGGTGTAGTATGAGCGTATGCAGGCTAACGAGTAATACTCATTACTTTACTATGGTGTATAATTTTTTTTGGTCAGATTCCTTCGTTTAGAGTTTCAAATGAGTAATTTTGCCATTTCTGGAAAAATTTTCGAATAGTCTAATTGTTCAATAGCGAGACTCTTGTACAAAAAATTTTTAATGAAAATTTTTAGTATAAAATGTGACATTTATTATAAAAAAAATTAAAAAATTAGTATGTTTAATGGCCTACAAATCTTTAACTTTGGTCGCTTTTCCACAACTGCTCTATTGATTAATTGTGGTTGACTTGAGATGGGGCCGGGAGACATCCGACCGAAAAGAAAATTTGGTGCTTGCCATAGATTCCACAAACTAAGGGACTCTTATTTTTGTTCTGTTTTGAAAATAATTTTAGTTTTAACAATAAATTTAATATATTTTAATCATATTTCATCATTTTCAATACAACTTTTTACTATTTAGCATCTACTTTTTACATTTTCAATACACTTTTTACATTATTAAACTATTTTCCAAAATTTGTTTTCAAAATCGTTTTCAAAACGATGAAAAAGAACAGGCCCTAAAGATTTTCCATGAACCTGCAACATTGATTACAAATCCAAAGAACTTTGATTAAACTGGCATTTTGGACTCGTATAATTTCAGAACATTGTCTGGATATTTTTTAAATGAAATATATACACTATTTCTATGTATCCTTAAAATTAATATAAAAAAATTTCATTACAGGCGAATATTTTTTTTGAAAAAAAATAAGCAATATAAGTGAGGTTAAACGTGTAATGTCAGAGGCTATATGCAATACACAATAAATGATAAACTATATGCCATATTTCTTTGATAACAAACATACAATGTATAAGCAGCTAAATTGTGGAATTTTCCAGCTAACATTAATTTAAATGTGGATGGTTCTTCTAAGGGAAATCTGGGAAGGCGGATGGCAGGCTAGTGATTCGAGATAATCAGGGTCAGGGACCCCAATTTTGTTTAAATTTTTTTTTTAAAGTGACAATATTTAAAAATGATACTTTTTAAAGAGAATAATTCTACTCTTAAAATAGGCAGGTAAAAATATTATCTCTTTATAAAAGTATCGCATGTAATATAAAAAATATTATATATTTCTGAAATAATAACCTAAAACATTTTGACATGTAAAATGAAAAAATACCGAATTTAAAAGTAGAAGTAGTGTCTCTTTAAAAAATGTAGTACATGTAATATTAAAAGTAGTACCAATTTCTAAATAATAATAATAATAATTAAATTTACTTTAAGAATATAAATAGTGCATTCAAAGTAAAATATACCAAATTTAAGGGTGAAAGTAGTGTCTCTTTAAAAATGTAATACATGTAATCTAAATAGTAGGGCCTACTTCTACAAGATAATAATAATAATAAGTTTTGATTTTTAAGAGTATTAGTAGTGCATGTAAGATAAGAAAAAAAGTAGTATATATTTTTAAAATAATAATAATAATAATAAGGGTGAAAGTAGTACCAATTTCTAAATAATAATAATAATAATTAAATTTACTTTAAGAATATAAATAGTGCATTCAAAGTAAAATATACCAAATTTAAGGGTGAAAGTAGTGTCTCTTTAAAAATGTAATACATGTAATCTAAATAGTAGGGCCTACTTCTACAAGATAATAATAATAATAAGTTTTGATTTTTAAGAGTATTAGTAGTGCATGTAAGATAAGAAAAAAAGTAGTATATATTTTTAAAATAATAATAATAATAATTTCAAATTTGATGTTATAAGCATTATCTGTAAAATAAAAATACTGGTCTATTTCTAAATTTATTTTTTTAAAAAAAGACGAAGTAGTGTTGCGCTCGTATGCACTTAATGCAGTCTCATGTCGAACAGTCAGACTGTTTGACATAAATGATTCTTAACCTGATAATTTTATTTTATATTTACGATAATATAAAAGAATCCAAAATTTTGTTATTGAACAGAGCCCTTATTTATGTAGGAACGGCCCTGGTCAGGGTCTTTTGCTATTTCACGCTTCTCTCGATTTTGGGCAACAAACAAATATCTATGCGGAGGGGGAAGCTTAATTTGCTGTGTGGTTTGACAACATGTCAAGAATTGGGCTATGAGGAGGTGGAGGTTGAAAGTGACGTGAAGGTCCTACTGGACGTAGTGAAGGGATCAGGTAATGTACCATGGAGGGTTACATGTGCAGTAGAGATCAAATAAAGGGAATTTTAGCTCATATGGGTTGGCCTTTAAAGCATATTTATCGTGCGACGAATGATGCAACAGATTTGATGGTGCGAAGAGGAAGCAATGGAGTGATGGAAGTATTATATGTTGAGTAGGAAGCACATCTAAAGTTGAAAAGGATCCTGTGATCAAAGTCTTTACAAGTACCTTAAGGCGGTAGAAATTTTTCATCTTTATTTTTGCATGATTGTAGTAGAGGTATGACAATTAAGACCCCTGATCGGCACCTTTTAGTTGCCTAATTTTAGAGTCTCATCCCGCAGATTTGATGGGCTTTTGCCCAGGTATTGCATGGTTATTTGCAGGTTAAGAAGCTATTAATAGAAGGAGAAAAGAAGGCAATATGGAGCTAAAAGACATGGATCATTTGGGCGACTAGAAGGAGGACACGTGAGGAGCATTATTATTGCGACTTGGCAGTAATTCAGCTGCTGTACCTAAAGAAAGCAACCACAGAGTTTCGGTTTAATCCAGAACCATCTAGAAGGAGGATCCAGAAGGAATATTCTGTCTAGCAATCAAAGGAGAAGTAGAACTCATCTCAAAGTGTGAAATTAGAGTTTGAATGAGATATGGATGAAGTTTGGTTGCTGTTTTCCTAGAGAAGGGAGCTGGAATTTATCTGTGATTGAATTCCCTATTTTTTAGCTCTTAGGATCCTTATAAAACTCTACCTCTACGTTGAGTTAGATACCACTTCTTAGTTTAGTTTTAAGAAGGAATCTGCCGTGAAACAGTACTCCGATAATCGCTTTCAGTAGTTGAATTTTGTAGGAAAATACTTAGCTTATTTTCATTCTGTTCGTATTTTTCTGGAATTGCTCATCAGGCAGTCTACCATTTGGGGAAACGGAAGGGTGACTTCCACAACAATTTCAGCATTAATTCAGTATTTTCTTATCTCTCTTTTATTCTTGCTATGTCGTATTTTATGATTATGTGTTTTACTATCGAAAGCATGAGTAGCAAAACTCTTAATTCCGGTATTATGTAAGATATTCGAATCCATGCATGTATAAAACCGAATTAACATTGCGTCTAAATTGGCTATATTCTATTCTATCTTGTGAATCCATTTAATCGCTGATTAGGTATTAAGTTTGATCACCTTAGTACTGAATTGATAATTGTTATCCAGTAACAAGGCTGCCGGCTAGGTAGTTCCGGATAGATTAGCGTTTACCTTTAACGGTTACGGCTAATAAAGATTAAACAATGTTAGGTTCCTTAATTCTTAAAAGCTCTTTTGGGCAGTGATCTTTGCGAGGGACCCCACGGAGGATCACCGAATTACATAAGGGATTGGGTACGTTTGAGGGACCCCACGGTACCTAGAACTAACTGGTGTAGATTAAATTAGACCACAAGGTGTTTATGATTGCATCCATGCGAGGAGAATTAATTGCATAATACTGGAATGTTTTTATCAATTGTTTATTTGTTGATTGTTATCTTTTTCTAGTAGCTATAAATTGAACCAACTCTAAAGTCTCTTGAGAGGCACCAAAGGTGACGACTCGTCAAAAGTGTGTGTTTATTGCATTAATCTAGAATTAGAAGTGATTTCTCCGTCTCTGTGGATCGATCCTGTACTTTCCTATACTATTTATAGTTAGTAATTTGCAGGTATAAAACAGTGATTTTTACTATATTTGGTACGACACGACAAAGTCGCTTATCAACCCCTCTCCAAAGTCGAAAATAATTTTTAATAATTCGAGTCGCCAAGCACGCCAACCACTTAATCGGTTGTTTTACAAAAAAAAATAATAAGCAGCTAAATTATGTACATCTAATGATATAAGTTATACGTGATAAATCAGATATTATAAGCAACTTGCAATACTATGTTGTTAAACTCTGTACATATGAAGATATAAGTGATACGTGATAAATTAGATGTTATCCACATTAAATAATATTTTACAATATACACGCAATATTTTTGAACTAAACACTCATATTTAAGTCAAAATAAATAAATTATAAAATTAAATGTGAAACCAGAAAGGGGAAAAAAAAAATGGCCGAAATTTTGATGGACCAAATCAACAGAAATTGCATATCTTCCAATCCAAAAAAAAAGTCACCAGAGATTTAAATAATGACAACTAGTCCATGATTTTTGCCGGAACGAAATCATTCTTTCTGGTTTTGGCACTCAATTATTACGAAATAAAATTGTTATAAGTGATATTGAGAATGCCTCAAATTCCACACAACACTAGTATTCTTTTGGACCTTCAAAATAAAGTTAGACGTAAACAACACGTTCAGCTTTTTAGTAACATTTTTTAAGTAAACACCCTTCATTTTACTTCTCACCTTTTCCCTTGTGGTCAATATATACGTCTTCACAAGTCAACAAAATTAACACTTTTCTTTTCCCACTTTGTCCAAACTCTTGAGAAAAATTTATTTTGTTATATTAAAATCGTACAATAAAGTGGACTCTCTTAATATAATATAGAGAGTATAAAACAAACTTGTCGTCACCCGTGATGTTTAAAATCACATCCATGTTAGGCCTCCTTTCTGTTTTTCCTTTTTCCTGCATCAATAAAAAGGGTGTCCACCCACTCCCGTTTAAATTAATTAAAAAAAAGAGAGTGAAAACTAAAATAAATAGTTGCCTTCTCTTTGTTAGTTTCTGCGTACACAGGATCAATGAAGCTTTTATCAACAACCAGTAATCAACTTATTTCCAAAAAAAAAAAAAGGAAAAGTAATCAACTTATTAACCCTATTATATATATATCACTCAGAATTCATTTAATGACACTGTAGACAAGAAGAAAATAACGAAGCAATGACCCCGGTAAAACCAAAGAGCAAGTCAAGTCGGTGTGGGCCCCCTCCTAACTCCGGACGGTGAGTGATCTGACTAGTTTTGAACTATTATTTTAGCATCTTTGAAGGCAGTTCTCACGGGCTTTTGCCCAAATTGTTAGTGTTTTATGACAGGTTTGGAGAACAACCCAAACAAGGAGGAAAGACGCTAAAACAAGGATTTTGGAGCAAGAGATGTTCAGGCAGAATGTCACGCGGGTTGTGGCCCAAAAAGAAGGAGAAATCTGAAGCCCATTGGAGCAGCTGAAGTTGTAGAAGGATCCAGAAATTACTGTAGTAGAAGTAAAAGTTGAAATTCTAGAAGAATTCAGTAGTTACTGCAGTAAAAGTGAAAATCAGAAGCTCTAGAAGAATCTCCAGAAATCAATCGGTTGTTTCCTTCATCTGAGTGATGTGCTGACTTTGTCAAAGATTGTTGTATCTCCTTAAGTGATGGGATATTTTTACTGAGAGATGATTATTTTCCTCTCTATAAATAGGGGTGCTCTCATAGGTAGAGGCACACAGTTCTGATTCAAAGTTTCTCATTCAATATTCATTTTAGTTTTTTCATTCTTTATTCACGTAAAGTTCTTTCTTTAGTTCTGATAGAGTTAGAATTTCACGATATATTATTCTAGCAGTAGTTCTATTTTATTTGAGAGTTCCTTTCGGCAGGCTACCCATTGCCCAAACGGGAAGAGTCTCCAATAGCAATTTTCAGTAAAGTATCTCTTTTTCATATTCCATCATTGCCTTCATTTCATGGCTGCTTTAATCTTATTTCGTGAATGTTTAATTCTATGAGTAGCTAAATTCTTTTATTCTAGTATTATGTGAGAAACCTTAACCATTGCATGTATGAAATCAAAGCATGAATTCCAATCTAATTAACTAGTTCCATAATTGCCTGTGTTTATATGTCTAAAAACTAAGGTCGTATTAAGTTTGATCACCTTAATATAGATCTGGTAGGGCCAGTGAGTGGCACGACTACCAGACGAGTAGTACAGGTTTAATTGGGTAGTAATCTCTTGAGCATCGTCAAGGGGGGTTATTGGTTTTGGGTTCTTCTTATTCTTAATGCTTCTAGCTTAGTTAATACGGTAATTGCGGGAACTCGTGGCCAATTAATTAAACTAGATAGGGAAATAAGCTTGACTGTGAGGACTCACGGGAGTTATCAATTCATTAAGGGAGAATTTGATTATGATTGCGGGGACTCGCGGTAATCTATAACTGAAACGACATAGGATAATTAGACAGTAAAAGGGGTTTATAATTACATGCATACGGTTAAGGTGGATTGCATAATGCTAGAATATTTTCTTAATTGCTTCTTAATCTATTTTTCATATTTGGTTTTGCTTATTTCACATTTCTACAAACTCAAGGTCTCTAGGAGACACAAAAGGTGACTGCTAGTCAAGTTTGGTTAAACTGCATGTTAATTTGGAAATTGTGTTGAATTTGCCGTCTCTGTGGATCGACCATGTACTCTGCTATGCTACATTTTATTTAGCTGAATTTGTGCAGGTTTTTAACAGTATTTTTACTGCATTTGATAGTCCTACGACGGGTTTATCAGTGAGGGTACTACTCTCACCTCCACCCGTTATAAATGTATTTATGTATGATTTGACTCTCCAATTGATCGTGAGATGATGATAATCAAGAGCTTAATATGGCTATGAGAATAAGAATGAGGCAATATGACTATTGAAGAACGTACCATACATAATATAAGTGGCGGAGTCAAGCCTTCAGAGCCATGAGAGCTAAAAATATGTAGCTGAACATTTTTTTTTTATGCATAAAGTTTTGTAAATATACTATATGTAAAATGTATATTAACTCCTTATTGACAAAGAAAAAAAAATTTGTATTAACAAATTTGTTTAAGAAGCGCAACTTATATTTTTTGCAATATGTGAAAACAAATTTTATAGGCAGTAAAAATTTTCACTAAAATATGTATAACTATTTAGCGATATTAGCCGCTAATGGTGCCATAAACCACAAACTAGACACTATAATGATATATCAAAAAAAATTTAAAATTTATAAAGGTATATGCAACATATTTATTAAAGAGTTTGCATTTTCAAACTCATAATAAAAATGTTTATAAGTGTGAGAACATAAACATTTAGGAAAGATGATCAGATTTGAAATATAACCAAAAAAAAAAAAATTTTGAATTTTTATTTTGCCAATTTTAGCTAGGTTTGCCCCTAATTATCATAATTTTTTGTGGGATAATTATTCAAATACTCTTAGATTTTATTTTATATTATATTAATTGTGTTTTTAAAACAAATATGAGGTGGGGGCTGAATCTGAATAAATCCCATGCCCATGCAACTAAATTCAGTACACTCAATACGTGTTGACTAATCAACTTAGAGAGAAGAATGAGCTGATTATTATGAGTGAGCAACCTATCTCCAAATTACGAGTATGATCCTGTGATGCTATACAAGCCAGTAAGCCATGATTTCAGAAGAAAGAGTGTATGATTATGCTCTTGTTCTTGATTGTTTGCTTCTGTACTCCTCTTCAACCTTGTCATATGCCCAACCATCTTACAATTCCTCTGCCAAACTTTCCACTTCATGGATCAACCTGCCTTCAGTATTTTCCAATGGCTCAGAAAGTACCACTTTGACACCAATTCTGATGAGAGTATTTGATCAAGGATCATCAGCATTTGTGTGCGGCTTCTACTGTAATAGATATGTTACTTCTTCGCATATATTTTGTTCTAAGGACTGCATATTTGGAATCCTCATCTCCAAGAATACAAAGTACATTTTTGACGACGATTACATTCAGTTTCCGCAATTGGTTTGGTCAGCTAACAGGAATAATCCTGTTCAAGTCAATGCAACATTGCGACTAAGTGAAGATGGAGATCTGATCTTGAAAAACTGAGATGGAACGCTGGTTTGGTCCAGCCACACTGGAGGGAAGTCCGTTGCAGGCATGAATTTGACAGAAAATGGAAATCTTGTCCTGTTTGGTCAGAACAGAGAGCTCATTTGGCAATCTTTTGATCATCCTACTGATTCCTTACTTTTAGGACAGAAGCTGATTAGAGAACAGAGGCTGACATCCAGTATTTCGGCATCGAATCAGAGTGAAGGTTTGTTTTATCTCTCTATTGATACTGATGATGATGGAGTTCAAGGGTTGGCTGCTTATATACAGTCAGATCCACCTCAAAGGTATTACTTCGAAATCATTGTAGTTGGTGCACACTTCAATCTTCCGTATGTTGAATTCACCAATGGAACATTCCAGTCTTATACTTTTTCACCAGCAGCTCAATTCATGAAGTTTGGGCCAGATGGGCACCTAAAGGTATTTCAATGGGATGCAAATGATTGGACAGAAGATGCTGATCTTCCCTATAACAGAGCTTGTGATTACCCCATGGTGTGTGGAAGGTATGGTGTTTGTTATGACGGGCAATGTGGTTGTCCTGATACCACAAGTAGTCAGGAAAACCTTTTCAGACAAAATGATCATCGTCAACCAGATCTTGGATGTTCACTGGTCACACAGATCTCTTGCGATCATTCGCAAGATCATAGTCTTCTGGCCCTGACCAACACAACTTACTTTTTATCCCATTCATTTTCTGAGGATACGTTAGTGGAAGACTGCAAAAATCGTTGTCTAAACAACTGTTCCTGCCAAGCAGCTCTTTTTGCTAGAGCTTGGGATAGTCATTCAAGAAAAGGCGATTGTGTATTGTTGAATGAGGTCTTTTCTATTGCTATCAATGATAATTATCAATTTGATGACTCTAACACTACTCTGTATATTAAAGTGCAACATCCTTATTCCAAAGCCTCAAGGCGTAGTGCAACAGTTATAATAACTTCTGCCCTCTCAGCTGTCTTTGGGGGGCTTCTGGTGATTGGCTCAGGATACAAAATAAGAGACAGAGTGATACAGAGGAGGATATTAAGGACTATGTATCGGGAAGGCCTACAAGATACTCTTACGAGAATTTGAAAGCTGCCACCCAAGATTTTAGTAAGAAACTGGGAGAAGGAGGCTTCGGATGTGTTTATGAGGGGACACTAAGCAATGGCACAAAAGTAGCTGTCAAGTGTCTTGATGGTTTAGCAAAAGTGAAGGCTTCATTTCTTGTGGAAGTCAAAATGATTGGTGGCATTCACCAAGTTAATTTAGTGAAACTGATTGGATTTTGTTTCGAGAAATCCCACAGGCTTCTTGTTTATGAATATATGGCCAATAGGTCTCTGGACGGATGGATCTTCTGTGGAGAGCAAAATCAATGTCTTCCATGGAATGCAAGGAGAAAAATCATCTCAGACATCGCTAAGGGATTAGCCTACCTTCATGAAGAATGCAGCCAGAAAATAATTCACTTGGACATCAAACCACAAAGTATCCTCTTGGATCACAACTTCAATGCAAAAATATCCGATTTTGGACTGTCCAAGCTGATTGAGAAGGATCAAAGCCGAGTTGTTACAAGGATGAGAGGAACCCCAGGATACCTGGCCCCTGAATGGTTGAGTTCTGTCATCACAGAAAAGGTGGATGTTTACAGCTTTGGCGTAGTGGTGCTGGAAATCATTTGTGGGCGGAAGAATATTGACTGGTCCAAGGCTGAGGAAGAAAACCACTTGCTGAGGGTATTCAAGAGAAAATCAGAAGAAGAAAAACTCGAGGAATTGTTGGATTCAAAAAGTGAGGACATGCTGAACCACATTGAAGAAGCTGTGGAGATGATGAGGATTGCAGCATGGTGTTTACAGTGCGATTACACCAAAAGGCCATCAATGTCCATTGTAGTTAAGGTGCTGGAGGGTTTAGTAGAAGCTGAAACCAATCTTGATTATGACTTCTTGAGTCCGACCATAGTTACAGAAATAGAAGCTGCTTATGATGCTACTGAGTTGCAGCCTTCAACATTGTCAGGTCCAAGATAATTGGCTTTTGTTTCTGTCATTACAATAAAAGCTGCCATTTTGTAATTCTACTGGAACCACTTAGTGCAACTACAATGTTGTGTTTAATTCTCTCTTAATTGGTGGGATTTGGTCATGTTGCTCAGAAAAGCCCATTAATTAGTGCGTTAAGCAAATAGAATCTATATAAAATTGTCCTACGATACCTATCAGCCTCCCTATTTTGTCATTTCCCCTCAACCCAAAGTATATCTCACTTCGGGATGATATGGGTAACAATTTTCTTTAATTTCGTTCATAGTTTTTCAATCCTTCAATAGAAATTTTGTTCATGAGTAAAAATTGAATCTCAAACCTTAAATTACTCTTTGTAGATCAGCAATAATAGTTTATAGTTGGTGTGCAATAAAAGAATCACCACAAGAAATAGAATTATAAAAGAGAATCACTGCCCACATGTAACTATTTTTTTTATTACTACACTACGTGACAACTATTTACAATACCATGAGGGAGGGATTTGTCGAGTGTTTATTTTAAAAACATTGGAAATTGACATTATTGCTATCACTTTTGCTAGTGCCATTAGTATTTTTAAGGGCATTATATTAATAACGTCAATTTTTGTGAAATAATCACAATTAGGGGGAAAAGATGTATTCTAAGAATACACGGAGCAAAAGTCAAATCACTTTATGAATTAATACCACAAAAACTTGTATATGATACCAGTGGCAGACTCAGGTTCCGAAGGTTCGGAGGGGTTTTTAGAAATGTTACTCCTATTATCTTAATTTTTGGTGGGGCAAAATATAAAATTTTTAAAAATTTTATAGGGTAAAAAAAACAAAATTAGGATAGCTGATAAACCCGTCGCATGACTATCAAATGCAGTAAAAATACTGTTAAAAACCTACACCAATTTAGCTAAATAAAAGGTAGCACAGCAGAGTACATGGTTGATCCACAGAGACGGCAAATTCAACACAATTTCCAATTAATATGCAAATTAACCAAACTTGACTAGCAGTCACCTTTTGTGTCTCCTAGAGACCTTGAATTTGTAGAAATGTGAAATAAGCAAAACCAAATATGCAAAATAGATTAAGAATCAATTAAGAAGAATATCCTAGCATTATGAAATCGACCTTAACCGTATGCATGTAATCATAAACCCCCTTTTCTGTCTAATTATCCTATGTCATTTCAGTTATAGATTACCGCGAGTCCCCGCAATCATAATCCAATTCTCCCTTAATGAATCGATAACCCCCACAGTCAAGGTTATTTCCCTATCTATTTTAATTAACAGGCCGCGAGTCCCCACAATCACCGTATTAACTAAGCTAGAAGCATTAAGAATAAGAAGAACCCAAAACCAATAACCCCCTTCGACGATGCTCAAGAGATTTCTACCCAATTAAACATGTACTACTCGGTCGGTAGTCGTGCCACTCACTGGCCCTACCAGATCTATATTAAGGTGATCAGACTTAATACAACCTTAGTTTTTAGACATATAAACACAGGCAATTATGGAACTAGTTAAATAGACTGGAATTCATGCTTTGGTTTCATACATGCAATGGTTAAGGTTTCTCACATAATACTAGAATAAGAGAATTTAGCTACTCATAGAATTAAACATCTCACGAAATAAGATTAAAGCAGCCATGAAATGAAGGCAAGGATGGAATATGAAAAAGAGATACTGTACTGAATATTGCTATTGGAGACTCTTCCTGTTTGGGCAATGAGTAGCCTGCCAGAAGGAACTCTCAAATAAAATAGAACTACTGCTAGAATAATGTATCGTGAAATTCTAACTCTATCAGAACTAAAGAAAGAACTCTACGTGAATAAAGAATGAGAAACTAAAATGAATACTGAGTGCAAATCTCAATCACTTCTACCTAGAGAGTACCCCTATTTATAGAGAGGAAAACAATTATCTCTCAGTAAAAACATCCCATCAGTTAAGGAGTAAAGCAATTTTTGACAAAGTCAGCACATCACTCAGATGAAGGAAACAACCGATTGATTTTCTGGATATTCTTCTGGAGCTTCTGCTTTTAACTTTCACTGTAGTAATTTCTGAAACCTTCTAGAAATTTAGCTTTTACTTCTACTGCAGTAATTTCTGAAACCTTCTAGAACTTTAGCTGCTCTATTGGGCTTCAGTTTTCTCCTTCTTTTTGGGCCACAATCCGTGTGACATTCTACCCGAACATCTCTTGCTCCAAAATCCTTGTTTTAGAGTCTTTCCTCCTTATTTGGGCTGTTTTCTAAACCTGCCATAAAACACTAAAAACTTGGGCAAAAGCCCGTGAGAACTGCCTTCAAAGATGCTAAAATAATAGTCCAAAACTGGTCAGATCAATAGCTGATGGGGCAATTGCCCCACCATCCATAAACGTCCCTCCGTCCCTGTATGACACTTCTGATGGTCTGGCGATGCGTGTATCGAGTTTTTCCTATCTCGGTTCTTTTATAAAACAGGCATATTGATTTTAGTTTAGGGTGTATCACCTGCACATTGAGTTTAGCCTGTGATATAATGAGTTTAGCTGCTGATATCCTGCGATTATGATCCTAGCTTATCTATTGTAAATTGAGTTTAACTTTGATGTATCGTATAGCGATATTAGTCACGGGTGTATTGAATTTAGCTCATAATATGTCGTAGCAATTATGTTAAAACAATTATATGGTTTACTATTATTACTTGAAAACACACGAGTCGCATAACATGATGACATTAATTCAAAGGTACATTTCTTTCCACATCAACGAAACTACTCCGTATTATATTGTATGGATCGAGTATAAAGAAACAAGCCCATACCAACTACTACATTAATTAATTATTGTGGTTGACCGAAGGTGGTCGGTGTGCTATTCTAAATGATTTCTGCGAACCTTGAAGGCTTCAACAACATCGAATGAATTAAATTGGGTCAAAACTTGCTGCTTGGTCCTTGTTCTTGCTTGTTTACTTCTGTCTGATTCAGGGCCAGAAGTGGTTACTAAAGGATAGTTGATCCATGAACTGGATAGCCTTGCAGTCGAATTGTAAAAAACTTAATCTTAATTTTTCCGATTCCAGAGACTGCATTATTGGAGTAGTGATTACAGTAGGTTTAAATGACAATTTACGAAACTCTACTTACATTCAGGCACCACAGTTAGTGTGGTCAGCGAACAGGAACAATCATGTTCAGATGAATGCAACATTGCAACTCAACCAAGATGGAGATCTGGTTTTGAAAAACTCAGATGGCTCCGTGGTATGGTCCATCCGCACAAAAGGGAAGTCCGTGGCCTGGATGAACTTGACAGAAGATGGAAATCTCGTCATCTTCGACATAAACAACGATCCCATTTGGCAATCGTTTGATTATCCTACTGATACCTTACTTGTAGGACAGAAGTGGATGAGAGGACAGAGGCTGACATCCAGTGTTTCGGAATCGGATCCGAGTGAAGGTTTGTTTTATTTCTCTCAAGATATGGGCTTATGTAAATCCGATCCACCTCAAAATTATTTTCTGGATAACTCGACTGTCAATTTTCCGTTTCTTGAATTCACCAATAACATCTTCATTGACAACCCCATGTCATCAGAGGATCGATTCATAAAGTTGGGGCCAGATGGGTATTTACAGACATTTCAATGGGGAGTGCTTGGTTGGACAGAAGGTAACTTCTAAGTTTCAGATCTTGTGTCTACCCCATGGTATGTGGAAAGTATGGTGTCTGTTCCGACAATCATTCATATCAGTGTAGTTGTCTTGAAACAAGTGGTCAGGAAAACTTTTTCAGATAAATTGTCTTTGGGCAACCAAATCTTGGATGTTCACTGGTCACACCGATTTCTTGTGATCATTCCAAACATCATACTCTCCTGGAGCTCAACCATACATATTACTTTGCATTCCCTCACTCGGAGAGGAAATATCAGTGGAGGAATGCAAAAATAGGTGTCTAATCAACTGCTCATGCTTCTACCCTCGTAACTGTTTTTGGGGTGCTTTCTGTGATTGGCTCATGCTTTGTTCTTTTCAGGATACAGGAAAATAAGCAACTGGGTGAAACTGAGGAAGATTTTCTGGACTGTGTACTAGGAATGCCTACAAGATACTCGTACGAGAACTTGAAAGCAGCCACAAATGATTTCAGGAAGAAACTTGGGGAAGGAGGCTTTGGATCTGTTTATGAGAGGGAACTAAGTGATGGCACAAAAATAGCTGTCAAGTGCCTTGATGGTTTAGCAAAAGTGAAGGATTCTTTTCTTGTGGAAATAGAAGCGCTTGGTAGCATTCGCCATGTTAATTTGGTGAAACTGATTGGATTTTGTTTTGAGAAATCACACAGGCTTCTTTTTTATGAATATATGGCCAATAGATCTCTGGACGGATGGATCTTTCTCGGAAAAGAAGACCAATATTGTCTTCCATGGCATTCAAGGAGAAAAATCATCTCAGACATTACCAAGGGGTTAGCCTACCTTCATGAAGATTGCAATCAGAAAATAATTCACTTGGACATCAAACCTCAAAATGTCCTCCTGGATCAGAACTTGAAAGGAAAAATTTCTGATTTTGGATTGTCGAACTGATTGAAAAGGATCAGAGCCGAGTGGTAACAACCATGAGAGGAACACCATGATACATGGCTCCGGAATGGCTGAGTTCTATCATCACAGAAAAGGTGGACGTATACAGCTTTGGCATAGTAATGCTGGAAATCCTCTGTGGGTGGAAAAATCTAGATTGGTCCAAGAGGAAGACAGGCACATGCTGAGTGTGTTCAAGAGAAATGCAGAAGGAAAAAAACTAGAGGAACTGGTGGATTCGGAAAGTGAGGACTGGTGATCCACATTGAAGAAGCAGTGGAGATCTGACCAGTTTTGAACTATTATTTTAGCATCTTTGAAGACAGTTCTCACGGGCTTTTGCCCAAGTTGTTAGTGTTTTATGCCAGGTTTAGAGAACAGCCCAAATAAGGAGGAAAGACTCTAAAACAAGGATTTTGGAGCAAGAGATGTTCGGGTAGAATGTCACACGGGTTGTGGCCCAAAAAGAAGGAGAAAACTGAAGCCCAGTAGAGCAGCTAAAGTTCTAGAAGGTTTCAGAAATTACTGCAGTAGAAGTAAAAGCTAAATTTCTAGAAGGTTTCAGAAATTACTGCAGTGAAAGTTAAAAGCAGAAGCTCCAGAAGAATCTCCAGAAAATCAATCGGTTGTTTCCTTCATCTGAGTGATGTGCTGACCTTGTCAAAGATTGCTTTACTCCTTAACTGATGGGATATTTTTACTGAGAGATGATTGTTTTCCTCTCTATAAATAGGGGTACTCTTTAGGTAGAAGGCATTCAGATTTGCATTCAGTATTCATTTTAATTTCCCATTCTTTATTCACGTAGAGTTCTTTCTTTAGTTCTGATAGAGTTAGAATTTCACGATACATTATTCTTGCAGTAGTTCTATTTTATTTGAGAGTTCCTTCCGGCAGGCTACCCATTGCCCAAACGGGAAGAGTCTCCAGTAGCAATATTCAGTAAAGTATCTCTTTTTCATATTCCATCCTTGCCTTCATTTCATGGCTGCTTTAATCTTATTTCGTGAGATGTTTAATTCTATGAGTAGCTAAATTCTCTTATTCTAGTATTATATAACAAACCTTACCCATTGCATGTATGAAACCAAAGCATGAATTCCAGTCTAATTAACTAGTTCCATAATTTTCTGTGTTTATATGTCTAAAAACTAAGGTCGTATTAAGTTTGATCACCTTAATATAGATCTGGTAGGGCCAGTGAGTGGCACGACTACCGGCCAAGTAGTACAAGTTTAATTGGGTAGTAATCTCTTGAGCATCGTCGAGGGGGGTTACTGGTTTTGGGTTCTTCTTATTCTTAATGCTTCTAGCTTAGTTAATACGGTGATTGCGGGAACTCGCGACCTATTAATTAAACTAGATAGGGAAATAACGTTGACTGTGGGGACTCACGGGAGTTATGAATTCATTAAGGGAGAATTGGATTATGATTGCGGGGGAACTCGAGGTAATCTATAACTGAAACGACATAGGATAATTAGACAGTAAAAGGGGTTTATAATTACATGCATACGGTTAAGGTGGATTGCATAATGCTAGAATATTTTCTTAATTTCTTCTTAATCTATTTTACACATTTGGTTTTGCTTATTTCACATTTCTACAAACTCAAGGTCTCTAGGAGACACAAAAGGTGACTGCTAGTCAAGTTTGGTTAAACTGCATGTTAGTTTGGAAATTGTGTTGAATTTGCCGTCTCTGTGGATCGACCCTGTACTCTGCTGTGCTGCCTTTTATTTAGCTAAATTGGTGCAGGTTTTTAACAGTATTTTTACTGCATTTGAAAGTCCTACGACGGGTTTATCAAATTGGCGCCGTTGCCGGGGACGGTTACAAATTTTAACTTCTTTTTCCTATTAATGTGCTTGGTGTTTTCTTGTGTTGTGTATGAGCAGGTCTTCAAAACCTGTATTACTGAGTGATCCAGAGATTGAAAAGACTTGTAAACGCTTAGCCAAGGAAGCACGGTTACGTAAGCTCGCAGGATCAGAATCTATCAACCGACTGAGAGAACAAATGGTCAATCGACCGGGTGAGCAAACAGACGGTAGCTCTGAGGCAGAGTCTGTCAACCGACCGATTGAACAAACGGACGGTAGTTCTGAAGCAGAATATTCAAGTTCTGAACTTGAATTTGATATCATGGGAGATAGACAAGAAGACAGACAAAGGAATGGGGGTGAAAAACAACAAAGAGGGCCACCACCAGAACCCACATTGAAGGAATTGAGCAATCAAGACATTGACGACAGAGCCTCTGCGGTAGTCACTCCAGAACTGCCCAATGGCTTTCCACTCAAGAATGGCTGGCTTAATGGCATCCCAAAATTCCATGGGGGTGCTAGAGATGATCCTCACAATTTCCTTGCCGAGTACGTGAAGAAAACTGTAAGGTGGGGCTCCTACCAACTGGAGCCACCATCGATCAACTAAAGTTGGTGGCTTTTCCCTATGTCCTGACAGGTCCAGCAAATCGGTTATTTTCCTCATTACCACCAAATTCCATTACCACTTGGAAGCAGATGAAGAAGCTGTTCCTGAAGAAGTATTTTCCTTCGACCAAAACCAATCTGGTCATGAAGGAAATAATCAGCATTCAACAAGAAGCTGATGAGTCCCTTGGCAATTACTGGATACGATTCAACAAACTGGTGGAGAGTTGCCCAAATCACAAGTACTCAGAAGCACAACTACTTCAGTATTTTTACCATGGGTTGACCACCAATGACCGGAACCATATGGACTCTGCCAGCAATGGAGCATTCCAAAACAACACAGTAACCAAGGCCAAGAAACTGATCGAGGATACTATTGAATCAAGGAATCAGTTTGGGGAAGCCTCCCGATCGATCAGACGGCAGGCCGAAGAGAGACTTGTTGATGATTCCAGTGACGAGAAGCTGAACCAGATTGCTTCCACTATGGAGAAATTGACGGCTTTGGTAGTCCAGCAATCTGCTCTGGTAGCACAACTTGCAACCCCATCCAATAGCAGCCAGGAAGAAATTTTTTGTGGGTGCTGTGGGAATCAAGGGCATTTTTCACAAAATTGCAACCTTGTGCAAGAGGAGTCCGTCAATGCTGCCGGAAGTTGGAATAACAATGGGAGTTGTAGTCGAAATCAGCCAAGGAGGGACCGCTACTCTAACACCTACAATTCAGGATGGAAGGACAATCCAGCTTTTGGTTGGAAGAATCTAGCGGAAGAAGTTCAGGTGCCTTTCAAGTCAGAAGCCAATCAGAAAGCTCCATTTCTGAATGCAGGGAACAATCAGAATGTCAGAAATATTGGACCAGTGTACAGGCCACTCCAACAAAGGAATTTTCAGAATCAGAATAATCGACCAAGGGGTGGCAGAACCATAGAGGAAGCAGTGGGAGATCTTTTTGAGCAACAGAAGGTACAGTCAACTGCCCTCGACGAAATTGTAGGAATTCTATCTCAACTGTCAAGTTCCATACAGGAGTTGAAGGGAAACCAAGGGAAGCTACCTTCTCAGGTGCAGGTGCCCCCTAAGGAGAATGTGAATGAGGTTACACTCAGAAGTGGGAAGGTTCTGGAGCCTGCAGTAAAGAAATCACGATCGACAGGGGCCCAACTGCCCAAACCGATAGGTGGCCAAGATACTGACAATTCAGACTCAGAAGAATCTGATGAACCAACGCCTGGGGGTACCAATCCTGAACCTAAAGAAAGTCCTGTTCGACCTGCAGCGAAGGAAGATATGTACAAGCCTCTTCCACCCTTCCCAAATAGCCTGAAGCCCAAGGCTCAGAAGATTAAGGAGAACCCAATTGATTATCTGGAAGTGTTCTAGAAGATGGACGTGAATATTCCATTTCTTAAGGCCATCAAGATCCCTCCAATTGGGAAATTTTTGAAGGGCTTCATGGCAGGGAAGCCGAGAGGAGCCAGCAAGGTGGTGCTGGGAGAAACAGTCTCAGCAGTCATTAAGAAGAAGTTGCCACCAAAATGCAAGGACCCAGGTATGTTCTCGTTACCCTGTGTAATTGGAGATAGAACTATTGAACATGCAATGTGTGATCTCGGTGCATCAATTAATGTTATGCCATTATCTGTGTATTTGAATTTATCTAGGGTAGAGCTAACTAAAACTAAGGTTGTGATTCAATTGGCTGATCGGTCTTGTGTGCATCCGGAAGGGGTATTAGAAAATGTGTTAGTCCAAGTTAATTCTTTTGTATACCCTGCTGATTTTTA
The DNA here is from genome assembly GCA_016801395.1 of Leptodermis oblonga. Taxonomy (NCBI): domain Eukaryota; kingdom Viridiplantae; phylum Streptophyta; class Magnoliopsida; order Gentianales; family Rubiaceae; genus Leptodermis; species Leptodermis oblonga. The sequence continues at coordinate 6,113,812 of CM028758.1, forward strand.
TGTGATAAAAATGAATACTGATCCTGCTAAAGAATCTGCTGGGGTATTGTTGGGTAGGCCTTTTCTAAAGACTTCTAAGGCTGTTATTGATGTGTATAATGGGTCTATTTGCTTGGATTATTGTGGGGAAAAATATAATTTCAATATTGAAAATGCCATGAAACATTCTGAAGATGTGGAAAATGTATATGCCATAGATGTGATTGACACCTTAGTCCAAGAACATCTTGAGACATTTTACTTGCAGGATAAGTTGGAAGCAACTCTCACACAGAGCCTCACAGAGGCTGATATACAGGACCTGAGTGATGAAGAAGTTTGTGCAGCAATTCAGAATCTTTCAACAACAGAAGAGTATGCAGGACCAGGCGACGGGTTCCCAAGACCAGTGGGTGCTGACAGACTAGTTCCATCTCTGGTGAAGGCACCAAAATTGGAGTTAAAGCCCCTCCCAGATAATCTGAATTATGCATATTTGGGAGATGGAGAAACATTGCCAGTCATCATCAGCAAGGGGTTAACCTCGACCCAAGAAGAAAGATTGTTGCGGATAATAAGGAAGAACATAAAAGCTATTGGGTGGACTTTGGCCGATGTCCCAGGAATCAGTCCTGACATTTGCCAGCATTATATCTTTATGGAGCCTGACGCAAAGCCAAGCCGTGATCCGCAGAGGAAGTTGAACCCAAACATGCGAGAAGTGGTGCTGAAGGAGATTCTCAAGCTGCTAGCCATGGGTATCATTTATCCAATCTCAGATAGCAAATGGGTGAGCCTTGTCCATGTGGTACCAAAGAAATGAGGTTTTGAGATGGTCACAAATGAGAAAAATGAGTTAGTGCCGATACGGTTGCGTACAGGATGGAGGATGTGTATCGATTTTCGCAAGCTCAACTCTGCCACCAGGAAGGACCATTTCCCACTGCCTTTTATTGATGAGATGCTGGAGAGGCTTGCTGGTAAGATGTTCTTTTGTTTCTTAGATGGGTATAGTGGTTATTTTCAGATCTGGGTGAATAAGGAGGACCAAGAGAAGACTACTTTCACCTGCCCTTTTCGCACTTATGCATATAGGAGGATGCCATTCGGATTATACAATGCACCTGGGACCTTTCAGAGGTGCATGATGAGTATCTTCTCCGACATGATCGAAAAATGCATCGAGATCTTCATGGACGATTTCACTGTTTATGGCGAGTCCTTTGATCAATGTTTGGAGAGTTTGGACTCAGTCTTGGAAAGATGTGTGGCAAAGAACTTGGTGTTGAATTATGAAAAATGTCACTTCATGGTTCGAGAAGGGATTGTGCTCGGTCATAAAATCAGCGAAGAAGGGATTGAAGTGGACAAGGCCAAGGTGGAGTTGATTGCCAAGCTACCCTATCCCACTAACGTGAAGGAGATCCGGAGCTTTTTGGGGCATACTGGTTTTTATAGGCGATTTATCAAAGATTTTGCAAAAACAGCACAACCACTTACCAATCTGTTGAAGGAAGATGTCTCGTTTGCCCTGACAACCACCTGCAAAGAAGCTTTTGATTGCCTGAAGAACAAATTGGTGTCAGCTCCGATCGTTCAACCTCCTGACTGGACGAAACCATTTGAGCTTATGTGTGATGCCAGTGATTATGCTATAGGTGCTGTTTTGGGACAGAAAATTGGAAAAGCAACACATGCCATCTATTATGCTTACAAGACGTTAAATCCTGCCCAAGTTAATTACACCACTACAGAGGAGTTGCTAGCAGTGGTATTTGGTTTTGACAAGTCCAGGCAATACTTTTTGGGTTCAAAGGTTGTGGTATACACCGATCATGCTGCTCTAAAGCACCTCCTACATAAGAGGGAATCAAAACCGAGGTTGATTCGATGGGTTTTACTGCTCCAGGAATTTGATTGGGAATTGACAGATAAGAAAGGAGCTGAGAATACAATAGCCGACCATTTGAGCAGGCTGATGCTGCCCGAAGATGAGGAACCAATCCAAGAGGAATTCCCAGGAGAACATCTGTACTCCCTAAGTTCTTTAATAACTAGGGAACAACAGAGAATTGCAGCAGTTGTAGAAGAACATCCAGATCCTTGGTACTCACACATGGTGAATTACTTAGTGGCAAATGTGCTGCCTCCTAATTTTTCCCATGGCCAGAAAGCAAAGTTTATTCATGATAGCAGACAGTATGTTTGGGATGACCCAATTATGTGGCGATGTGGTCCAGATCAGATAATCCGGCGGTGTGTACCGGATTGGGAACAGGAAAGTATTCTCCAGCACTGCCACTCTTCAGCCAGTGGTGGTCATTTTGGACATAAAAGAACTGCCCGAAAAATAATGGAATGTGGTTTCTATTGGCCGACCTTGAATAGAGATTGTTATTTCTTCTGCCAGAGATGTGAACAATGCCAAAGATGGGGTGTTACTGCAAGCACCAGAGATGAGATGCCTCAGGTACCAATAAAAGTGTGTGAGATTTTTTATGTATGGGGCATGGATTTCATGGGGCCCTTTCCAATGTCAAATGGAAATCTGTATATCTTGTTAGCTGTTGATTATGTATCCAAGTGGGTTGAGGCCAGAGCAACGCGAACCAATGATGCTCAGGTAGTAAAGAGGTTTCTGGAGTCTAATATATTTTCCCAATTTGGAGTTCCAAAGGCAATCATAAGTGATCAAGGGACTCACTTCTGTAACCGAACCATCTCAGCAATCATGCGGAAGTATGGAGTTCAACATAGGCTTGCGACGCCTTATCATCCACAATCTAATGGCCAAGCCGAGATCTCCAATCGAGAGATAAAGAAGATCTTGGAGAAGACTGTTAACACATCCAGGAAAAATTGGAGTCAAAATTTGGAAGATGCATTATGGGCTTACAGGACAGCTTTCAAAACACCTATCGGAATGTCTCCATACCGACTTGTGTTTGGAAAGATGTGCCATCTTCCTGTAGAGTTAGAGCATAAGTCCTATTAGGCCGTCCAGAAGATGAACATGGATGCCGCAGCAGCAGGAGAGGAAATGCGGTATCAACTGCAGGAGTTGGAAGAAATCAGGCTGGAAGCCTATGATTTGGCTAATTGGTACAAGGACCGGACAAAGATGAGACATGATAAGCTAATCCGCCAGAACGAATTTTGTGTGGGCCAACTAGTACTTTTGTTCAAGTCTAGAGTACGACTGTTCGGCACCGAAAAATTATCCAGCAAGTGGCATGGGCCTTTGGAGGTAGTAGCGGTCTGGCCAAATGGAGCGGTAGAGGTCCGCGAATTAAAGTCTGGGAAACAGTATAAAGTTAATGGCCATCGATTGAAGCAATTCTACACCGCCGAACAGATTCAAACCGTGGAGGAAAGCTTTTTGGTTCGTTGTCCGAACCATGAGTATTAATTCTTTTAGCTTATGTTTTATTTTCTGTATTAAAAAAACAAAAAACAAAACAAAAAAAAAACCAAAAAAAAAAAAGGGGGTGTGATGGTTCTCGTGCCCTTTGCACAAAATTTGGTTGTATTGCAGGGTTTGAGAAGATCCAGCGAGACCTTGAGCATTTGAAAGAAGAGCAAACAGCACTTGGAATACAAATGACTGAGGAATTGGGCTCCCTAAATGACCGCTTGGATCAATTGGTTGCTGGCTTTGCCGACTTCATGGAGAAGTTTGGCAAACATGTCTAGGATGAGAGGTAACTGAGGTGTTTCCCCTATTTTGAATTTTAATTGCTTGGGTACAAGCAAATCTCTAAGTGTGGGGAGGTTTTATTTGTGTTTTTGTGTTTGTTTTTAAGTATTTTTTTTGTGTTTTTGCCTGAGTCTCTGCCTGGTGACTGAACTGGATCTGAAATATGCAACATAAGTGAGGTTTTACATGAAGTGTGCATGCTGAATTTTTGAAGTGTTAAGTTGAAAAATCCTTTGCTAGCTAATCAAAATATGCATGTATTCCCTTTTTCTTAAGCCACTGTATTGAGCCTGAATGTTCTATGAGAATCATTTGTTTGCCGGCCTGACTGTCAAAATGGTATGAATAGTGCATGGCGGGAGGATGGGGGACCTTCTTAGGATTAACCCTTTTTGGCTTAAATTCTGAACCTACCAGTTTATATCCTTAGAAGCCAAGTTGAAGCCTTGTCTACAAGTTCGTTTGAAGTCACTAAAAGAGCCTAGCCAATTTGTGATTAAGCTTCCTTTTCACCCCCCCCCCCCCCCCCCCCCTCCCCCCAGTGTGTATGCTTTGCTGTAATGTTTAAGTATGTTTATTAAAGAAGGTGACATGTTCTGTATTGTGAAGTCATTTGAAGAGTATAAATGTGTACTGGAACTTGAAAAGAAGCTCTGAAAAAAAAATGAAAGAAAAATCCAATTTCTCAGTCCTGAAGTTTAAAAGCAAAAATGCATGAACTGAGAGGAATTAAGTGGAAAGAGCTGAATAAAGGGTTCTAGTATTTATTATTGTGAGCTGTTTGATTGAGAAGCAGGATATGCCATGAAGTAGTGAAATTCTGAGAACAGGGCAGGCAACCAATTCCCCAAACAGAGACGGGGCAGTAATCTGGAAAAGAGTGCAGCAGTAATTGTTCTTTTTTGTTAAACACACTGGGTTTAATGTTTTTTTACAGGTGGCTTAGAACCCTTAGGATCTTTCCAAGTGTTCGAACCCTAGCTTTACATTGCGTCCCATGATTTGAAGGTTGTTTCTTAACTGACGTGTGTCTATTCCTCTTATACTGTGGCGATGGTCGGCTGTCAAGCATGTATGATTCTGGCTAGATTAGGATTTAATTTTATCTTGAATTTTTTTCTTGTGAAAAAGTGAGGGTGTGAATTACAGACCATAGAGTGCAGTTGTGGGAATTATTGCATATTTTGTGTTGGGCTTCTGAAGGATGGTTTTTTGGAAAGTGTTAAATTGCGTGCACCTGAATGTGATACTGAATTTTGTGATGTGAGTAGGATCCAGCAGAAGGAATGAGGCAGAAGTTTGTGTGTCAAGTCATAAAGTCAGTTTGTCTTTTATTCTGTTCTTATTCTTTGTGAGTCGTGTTGGCTGTTTTGTTTTTTTTTCTTTCTTTCGTGGAACTATTGTGAGATGAATGCTTAAGGGAGGAGCTATGTTCTATTGTTCACTGAACACTTGAGGGCAAGTGTCATTCAAGTGTGGGGATATGATCTGACCAGTTTTGGACTATTATTTTAGCATCTTTGAAAGCAGTTCTCACGGGCTTTTGCCCAAGTTTTTAGTGTTTTGCGGCAGGTTTAGAAAACAGCCCAAATAAGGAGGAAAGACTCTAAAACAAGGATTTTGGAGCAAGAGATGTTCGGGTAGAATGTCACATGGGTTGTGGCCCAAAAAGAAGGAGAAAACTGAAGCCCAGTAGAGCAGCTAAAGTTCTAGAAGGTTTCAGAAATTACTGCAGTAGAAGTAAAAGCTAAATTTCTAGAAGGTTTCAGAAATTACTGCAGTGAAAGTTAAAAGCAGAAGCTCCAGAAGAATATCCAGAAAATCAATCGGTTGTTTCCTTCATCTGAGTGATGTGTTGACTTTGTCAAAGATTGCTTTACTCCTTAACTGATGGGATGTTTTTACTGAGAAATAATTGTTTTCCTCTCTATAAATAGGGGTACTCTCTAGGTAGAAGTGATTGAGATTTGCACTCAGTATTCATTTTAAGGCCCGTGTGGCATGTGTTTTGAAATGTGTTTTTGAGAGATGTTTTTTAAATGTGTTTTGAAAGATGTTTTTGGGATATTGTTTGGAATATGTTCCTGAAATATATTTTGAAATGTGTTTGAAGATATGTTTCTGGATATTGTATGGCATTGCAAATTTACCTCCAACTTTGGATACTCGTAAATAGTACCAGAAAATTACTGTTCACTTTTTTATAAAAAATTTATATTTATATTTATCTTTTTAATTTTTTAATAAATTATCAACGATTTTCAATCACCTCAACAATTCTTCAACACCAACAACCATGAACCACCACCGTCCGATACAAATAGCAACCACCATTTTTCAACAACATCCTCCACCACCGCCACCAGCTAAAACCCAATAAAATCAATTCACCAGACTACACAAAACCTCTTAAAATAGATAGTGTTCATGAGCACGTATGTTTTTAAAATCAAATATACTTGAGATTACAGTAGGAGGGCGATCGTAAGGGGGGAAATTACAGACGATCACACCAGGAAATTCAGCAGCTCTATTTGGCAATATGGACTACAGGGTTTACTGAAATTAGCTTGAACTCTCGAAGGCGAATGGTGAAACCTTCCATTTGCAATCGAATGGGTGAATGGGCTGGGAATGGAAGTACATAAATCGCAAACAGGGAAAGAGAATATATTAAAAAAGTCGACGACGACCGGCGCAGGTCTAATCATCATCGGATCTGCTGTGTGTTCAAATGCTCTGCCACTGCTGCTGAGTTCTTCTTCTACAGATTTCATTCGCTGCTTCTCCATTGCCTGCTTCCATCTTCAAGCTCCGTTAGGCGCCGCTGTGAAGAGCAACCGCCTTCCAAGGCTATTCGAGCTTTGCAACGCACGAATTTACCTGGAAAAGATGTTTCAGTCTAAAAATAAAAAAAATGACTAGAGAAGATGGTGGTTTAGAGGACTTAGAAGGAAGACGGGTTCCAAAATGTATTTTGGACCAATTTCACAAATATATCTCAAAATTACTACCAAACAAGTTTTCAAAAGCCCTTCCAAAGTGAGAATTGGCAAAAGTGCTGCCAAACAATATTTGGGCTTTGGGCCCACAAATTTTATCTCAAAAACATGTTTTGAGATATATACCAAACAAGGCCTTGTTTCTCATTCTTTATTCACGTAGAGTTCTTTCTTTAGTTCTTATAGAGTTAGAATTTCACGATACATTATTCTAGCAGTAGTTCTATTTTATTTGAGAGTTCCTTCTGGCAGGCTACCCATTGCCCAAACAGGAAGAGTCTCCAATAGCAATATTCAGTAAAGTATCTCTTTTTCATATTCCATCCTTGCCTTCATTTCATGGCTTCTTTAATCTTATTTCGTGAGATGTTTAATTCTATGAGTAGCTAAATTCTCTTATTCTAGTATTATGTGAGAAACCTTAACCATTGCATGTATGAAACCAAAGCATGAATTCCAGTCTAATTAACTAATTCCATAACTGTCTGTGTTTATATGTCTAAAAACTAAGGTCGTATTAAGTTTGATCACCTTAATATAGATCTGGTAGGGCCAGTGAGTGGCACAATTACCGGCCGAGTAGTACAGGTTTAATTGGGTAGTAATCTCTTGAGCATCGTCGAGGGGGGTTACTGGTTTTGGGTTCTTCTTATTCTTAATGCTTCTAGCTTAGTCAATACGGTGATTGCGGGGACTCGCGGCCTGTTAGTTAAACTAGATAGAGAAATAACCTTGACTGTGGGGACTCACGGGGGTTATCGATTCATTAAGGGAGAATTGGATTATGATTGCGGAGACTTGCGGTAATCTATAACTGAAACGACATAGGATAATTAGACAGTAAAAGGGGTTTATGATTACATGCATACGGTTAAGGTGGATTGCATAATGCTAGGATATTCTTCTTAATTGATCCTTAATCTATTTTGCATATTTGGTTTTGCTTATTTCACATTTCTACAAATTCAAGGTCTCGAGGAGACACAAAAGGTGACTGCTAGTCAAGTTTGGTTAAACTGCATGTTAATTTGGAAATTGTGTTGAATTTGCCGTCTCTGTGGATCGACCCTGTACTCTGCTGTGCTACCTTTTATTTAGCTAAATTGGTGCAGGTTTTTAACAGTATTTTTACTACATTTGATAGTCCTACGACGGGTTTATCAGTGGAAATGATGGGGATCGCGGCATGGTGTTTACAAGACGATTTCGCCAAAAGGCCATCCATGTCGCTTGTAGTTAAGGTGCTGGAAGGGTTAGTAGCAGCTGAAACCAATCTTGATTATGACTTCTTCAATTCAGCAATACTTACCAGAAACGCAGCTGGTGATCCTTGGCATACGATTGCACCTTATGGAGCTACTGAGTTGACGCCTTTAGCATTGTCAGGACCAAGATAGATGATTTCTACTGAATCATCAGCTCACCTCATTGTGATTTGAATCCCATTAATTGGTTGTTCCCTTTGTGATTTATGTATAATGAGAGCATCCATTTTGAAATTTAACCTGGAATCCATTCTTTTACATGAAGGCCTGATTTTTATATTTGTCCAAACTCATGAGAAAACATTAATTGCACGAATAAGATTTCAACTTTATGAGTTAGAAGCCTTCAATACCTTGCTCCTTGTATTTTAATTTGTGAAATAAATATAAGGCAGTCTCCTGTCAAATTATTTGTCGGTACCCATGACAATATTTCTGCAATTGAAGCAGAACATGATGACTTAACATTAGCGTATTTTCTTTTTGAAACAAAAATAAAATACTTAAATTAACGGGCTGGAAATATCGTCCAGCAGCGATTTGACAATAAGCCATGAGCCAAGTAATACAATCTAGAAGTAAAGTAGATATGAAAAACAAATCTACAAACTGCAAATCTAGCCTATAGCTAAGCACAAAGCAGCAAAATTACAAATAGTTGAGCAGATCATCTGACCGGTGGTACAGGACTGCTACTGAGTTCTGATATAGCGCAAAAATTGACCCATGACATAAGGGATCTATGGGATCCCTGACGAACAACTGACAAACCCAACTTTTGTCGGCTTTATTTTCACCATCTTCTTTATCAACAACTCTATCTCATAGATCTGAAGTTAAAGATTTCAAAAATAAGTGAAGATGAAAACCCAATTATCAATAAGCAACCTAAGATGAACCTAAGAGGGGAGGGGGTGAATTAGGTTCTTGACACTTTTAAAAATATTTCTTCTACAATGAAGAAACAACTTTGAAAAACCATTTTCAAAGCAAGTGTAAAAACAAAGTTTACAAATTAAGTGAGGTGTGTGATTAGTGTTTTGCAAATCATAAAAGCAAAGTAAAGGAAGACAAAACACAACTGATTTAGAGTGGTTTGGATTCCCCTTGAATCTTAGTCCACTACCCAAGTTCTACAACTTGGGATTTTCTAACCCTCTCAAATGAATCACTTAAAGGTGTAATTCAAACCTTTACAAATGCCAAAATTCTACCTCTAGAATTTAGGACTTTTTGCTTAATCTAACTCTAGACTAAGACTCCTTTGCCTAATGGCTAACAATGAATCTTTTGCCCCCGCTCCTTCCTCAAGGACTTAGGGTCTTACTCAAGACTTCATTGCCTAGCTACTAGGACTTTTGCTCAATCAACCTCTTGATCAAGACTTTCTCCCCTTTGCCTAATTTAACTCTAAACTAGGACTTTTACAATTGCCTCAACCAAACTCTTGGTTAGGACTTTTACAATTGCCTAAACTCAACCTCTTGAGCTAGGACTCTCCTTTCTACTTGCTCCCCCTTTCTTCTTGCCTAACTCTTTACTCAAGAGTTGGACTTTCCCTATATACAAATTGCCTACACTCAAACTCTTGAGTTAGGACTTTTCTAGACGTGTTTATAATGATGAAATACTCCAGAAATGGAGTTTACATTTGACACAAAAACAGGGCACAAATGCCTCTTGACAATCCTACCTTAACAAGCTATTTTGACATATAAAAGATTGAAATGAAGCTTGAAAGTGTTGTTAAAGTGTAGGAGATGTTGGGGAGTCATTAGTCTTCATTTTGCAGCTTGGGGGTATTTATAGGAAAAAGAGAGCTCTTGAAATGGTTGAAAAACGGACAAGAAATAGCAAACCCGAAGCTCCCGCGACAGGCTCTGCGACAGCCGCGACAGTCGCAGGCCTGTCGCAGGCACGCGACTGGCCTCGCGCTGCGCGAGGTCTGCGCCTGTCGCACGCGCACGCGGCTGGCTGGTCTGCGCGCGGCGTGGGCGTCTGGGCGTGCCTCTGCGCGCGGCTGTCAGCGCATGTGCGCGGTGTCTGGGCGTGCGCACGTGCTGTCAGCCCTTGTCGGCCAGATTTGACATCTTTTTCGTTTGCTTTCCGTTTCTTCATTTTAACTCCGTTTTCTTCGCCGTTTTTTGCGTTGGTTCACCCGTGAACTCTTCTATTCATTTTCTGACTTAAAAACACTGTGGGTCCCACTTTGGGACGTACTCGGATCGTATTTTTCTTCTTTCTTCATTTCCTTTCCGTTTCTACATTTTTCACTTAGAAGAACCGTTAAATTAATTCTCATATTTGTTAACTCATCAATCAAAATAAGGATTAAGACCAACCGGGTCTAACAGAAGAACACAACTCCAAAATAGGAGCGGACAAAACTCTATTAAAACGAAAAATAGAAAACTCTCGACAATGAGAGATAAGAAAACTCTCAACAAGGAGAGACTTATTAGATGGGGAAGAAAGGAACTCCTCCATCCTCCATCGGAGGATGGGGGGAGAAAAGAAAATTGAGAAGCGGAGAGACGGCAAAGAAAGAAAGAGAAGAGAGAAGCCCTGGATTTCTCAAATATTAGTTTATCTAGAGCTGTATATTTAAGTTGAAATCATTGACTTAACATTAGCGTATTTGGAAAGGTTACATTGACAAAGTGTGAATTATTGAGGTTCTATGGGTACGTCCAGTATGATCGTTAGCAATTCATGAGAAATATTCATTACTTTGCCATGATGTATGACGTTTTTTGGTAAGATTCCTTCGTTAAGAGTTTCAAACGAGGAATTTTGCTATTTTTGTAAATTTTTTCGAATAGTCTGATCAATCTAACAGGAGACTTCCGTCAAATACTTTCTTATCCTCCCTACAAGTTTAATGAAAATGTTAATATTATTAATGACGGACAAATCTTAACTTTGGTCGCTTTTCCACAAAATTAAGAGTCAAGCAACAACTGCTCAATTTTATAGTAATTTTTATTAATTGTGGTTGACTTGAGGTGGGGCCGGGAGATATCCGATCGAAATAGAATTTTTTTTTTTTTTTTTTTTAGCCTAGAAATAGAATTTTGGTGCTTGCCATAGATTCCACAAACTAAAGGATTTTCCAAGAACCTTCAACATTGATTACAAATCCAAAGTACTTTAATTAAATTGGCATTTTGGACTCGTGTGATTTCAGAACATTGTCTGGATATTTTTTAAAGGAAATATATACACTATTTCTACGTACCCTTAAAATTAATATAAATTTTTTTTAATGCAGGTGAATATTTTTTTAATTATAAATAGGCAATACATCAGAAGTTAAATGCGTAATATCAGAGGCTATACGCAATAAATAATAGACTATATGCTATTTTCTTTTGATAACAAAATACCACATAAGCAGCTAAACTCTGCACATCTGAGGTTATAAATAATTTGCAATACATTAGCTGTTAAACTCTGTACGTGTGATAAAATAAGTGATACATGATGAATTAGAAGTTATGCACACAATAAAATACATGCAATACTTTCAAAGTAAACACTCCCATTTACATGATATGTTGGGGGTTTTGTAATGCGAGACTCTACAGGATATGTTATTTTAGTGTCTAGCTCATTTTTTGGCCATTTTACAAGTTTTCAGACAGAAGCCTCGGCTTTGTATTTTGGATTGTTGGTGTGCAAGCATATTAGAATATAGTCATTGGTTGTTGAAACAGACTCAAAAGTCTTTGCTTGATTGCTTGCAAAAGGGGTGATGGTCATGGAAGTCGTCCTCCATCCTGAAGAAGATTGTACCTATCCGGCTTTCTTTTCAGAAATTATCTATGTCTCACAGGTACATAGAGGCAAATGTTGTTGTAGATGCACTGGCATGTTTGGCCAGTCTCTCTTTCCAATCTCGGGTTTAAGACCATACCTCGCTTCCTGCAACAGTACGAGGGCTGGTCACTTTAGATGCTTGCAACTTCTCTTACCTAAGGGGTTAGTCTTTTCACTTTGTAATAGTTTGGAATAATTCTTTTAACATATCATCTGCATCATTTGCCTCATTACGCCCCTCTCTGTCAAACTTCCCACTTTTCAATTTAAATAAAAGGTCACCATGCCTCACTTAATCGGTTATTACCTAAAAAAAACATAACTAAACACTCCCATTTACATTGAAATAAATAAATTATAAAATCAAATGTCAAACTGAAAAGGGAAAAAAAAAAACGAAATTTTGATGGACCAAATTAACATAAATTGCATATCTTCCATTATTTTTGCTGAAACGAAATCATTCTTTCTGGTTTTGGCACTCAATTATTACGAAATAAAATTGTTATAAGTGATATTGAGAATACGTCAAATTCCACACACAATAGTATTCTTTTGGACCTTCAATATTTATTAATAGGCAAAAGGTGTATGTGAAATAATTTAATTCGGTAATTGAAAAATAATTGCACCTAACACCTTCCAATATTTAAAAAAAAAAAAAAAGATATTGATGCATATAGTCAAAGTAATTGATTACTGCTTTTCCTGAAGTAGGGTGTTGACTAGTAGTCAAAAAGAAGAAGGGGGTGTAGAATGAGGAGAATATAGAATGAGACTGGAACTAGCAACTTAACTAATTAATTACTAAAACAAGACACAACATTAATTTACATTCCCTGAATATTAGTGAAAATTAATGAAGCGGCCATGAAGCAAACTCTAATCTTTCATGTCCTTCTCCTTATTGCTGCTTTTCTGCTTCTTTCCTTTCCAGCAACGTTCTTGCTATGTTCATGTCTCGGAGTCCCACCATCACCAATAAAGTTCCAGCATATGCACCCGCTGGATGTGACGGCGAATCCAGCAGTGGCTCCAAAGTTACCCCTTTTAGTCCATGGGAACCAGACAGCGGAGCTTTCCACCTCATGGATCAACCAGCCTTCACTACACTATTCTGATGTTGCCATGTTGACGCCAATTCTACAGAGAGAAATTGATGGATCAGCGCTATCCTTTATGTGCGGCTTCTACTGTATTGCAGATGATTCAAATTACTGCATGTTTGGAGTCCTTTCCTATAGTGTTGACTACTATCTGCACCAAATAGCATGGTCGGTTAACAGGAATAATCCAGTTCAAGTTAACTCGACATTGCTGCTCAGCAAGGATGGAGATCTGATCTTGACGAACTCGGATGGCATACGGGTATGGTCCACCAACACAGCAGGAAAGTCAGTCGCAGGCATGAACTTGACAGACAGTGGGAATCTGGTTCTGTTTGGCCGAAAAAATGAGACCATTTGGCAATCTTTTGATTACCCTACCGATTCCTTTCTTGTCGGACAGAGATTGAGGAGGGGACAGAAGCTGACATCAAGTGTTTCAGCATCAAATTTGAGTGAAGGTTTGTTTTCTTTGTCCGTAGATGATCAAGGCGTTGGTGCTTATGTAAACTCCAATCCACCTCAACGTTATTATTACGGTTACTTCACTTCTGACAGTCTTCAGTATGTTGAATTTGACAATGGGAGCTTCCATTCCTTCACATTTCCATCAGAAGGTAAAGTCTTGAAGTTGCACCCAGATGGGCACTTGAAGGTATTTCGGTGGGATGAATCTTTGATAGAAGATGATCTCCTAAGTCACGAAGTGGAAGCTTGTGGCTACCCATTGGTGTGCGGAAGATATGGTTTCTGTTCGGAAGGGGGGTATGTAGTTGTCCGACAAGTAGTGGTCAGGATAATTTTTTCAGACCACAAGATTTTCGGCAACCAAATCTTGGATGTTCATTAGAAACACCTATTTCTTGTGATCATTCAAAAGATCATACCCTTCTGGCACTGTCCAACACTAGTTACTTTGAATTCAATCAAAATAAAGGCGATTCCATGTCACTGGAGGACTGCCAAAATCATTGTCTTAGCAACTGCTCCTGCAAAGCTGCTCTTTATGTTATAGAATCCAATTCTATTTATTTCAATAACCGTTGTTTGTTGCTAAATGAAGTCTTTTCTATTACCAAGAAGGAATACATAATGGAAACACCCTATTCTTATTCCCAAAACATGACTATGTATATTAAGGTGCAACATCCCTCTTCCAATGCCTCACAACCGGTGCAACGTCCTTCTTCCAATGCATCACAACCGGTGCAACCTCCTTATTCCAATCCCTCAAAACCAATGCATTCAAAGGCGTCAAGTCGTATAAAAGTTGTACTAGCATCTTCCACTGCGGCTATCTTTGGGGTGCTTTCGGTGATTGCTCCATGCCTTGTTCTTGTCAGGAAACGAAATAATCGACAGATGAATGAAACAGAGGAGGATTTTCTAAGCCAAGTACCGGGAGTAATGCCTACAAGATACTCTTATCAGAACTTAAAAGCCGCCACGAAAGACTTCAGTGAAAAACTTGGGGAAGGAGGCTTTGGATCTGTTTATGAGGGTGCACTGATCGATGGCACAAAAGTAGCCGTCAAGTGTCTTGATGGCTTAGGAAAAGTGAAGGATTCATTTCTTGTGGAAGTCAAAGCAATTGGTGGCATTCACCATGTTAATTTGGTGAAACTGATTGGATTTTGCTATGAGAAATCACACAGGCTTCTTGTCTATGAATATATGGCCAATAGATCCCTGGATGGATGGATCTTTCCTGGAAAAGAAAACCAAGAATATCTTCCATGGAATACGAGAAGAAAAATCATCTCTGACGTAGCCAAGGGATTAGCCTACCTTCACGAAGATTGCAGTCAGAAAATAATCCACTTGGACATCAAACCTCAAAATATCCTCTTGGATCACAACTTCAATGCAAAAGTTTCCGATTTTGGACTGTCCAAGCTGATTGAAAAGGATCAAAGCCGAGTTGTGACAAGGATGAGAGGAACACCAGGATACATGGCTCCAGAATGGTTGAGTTCAGTCATCACAGAAAAGGTGGACGTTTACAGCTTTGGCGTAGTGATGCTGGAAATCATCTGTGGTCGGAAAAATCTAGATTGGTCCAAAACAGAGGAAGAGAATCACTTGTTGAGTGTCTTCAAGAAGAAAGCCGAAGAAGGAAAACTTGAGGAATTGGTGGATTAGAAAAGCGAGGACATGCTGAACCACATTGAGGAAGCAGTGGAGATGATGAGGATTGCGGCATGGTGTTTACAGCCTGATTTTACCAGAAGGCCTTCAATGTCCATAGTAGTTAAGGTGTTGGAAGGTTTAGTTGCAGCCGAAACAAATCCTTGATTATGACTTCTTGAAGCCAACAATAGATCCAAGGCATGGAAAAGCTACTGAGTTGCAGCCTTCAGCATTGTCAGGTCCAAGATGATCCGAGGATGTTGTTTCTGTCATCATTATAGTGTTGTCTTTAATTCTTTGTTAATTAGTTGGATTTTGCTATGTGTCTTTATTTAATTCTCTGCCCGGACAATGATAAACCCAGTCAAACTCGTGATTGCCGGGAAGACTTTGGTTTTAGCTTCTTCTTTTTTTTCTCTCCTCTTTACACCTCACTTTTGTTAGGTTTTTCACTTTCTATTTTCCCACCTTTTCATTTGACTAAAATGTAAAATTAATATAATATTACTAATTTTTCTAAATTCAAGGTGGGATTCTTTATCCATTTAGTTTATTTATTGCAAAAATTAAGGAGAAAAAATGGGGCATGTGACATTGGCTAAAACCATGCATCATGGTGCGGTTTACATCGGATTAAATTGTTACAATCTATTTGTACCAATTTTCTAAGGGCATAATTACAGTTGGTCTCAGCTCATCGATCCTTCTTCGGGCTTGAATATAATATCACTAAATATTAATTCTTTATTATTAAATATTTTCTCTTGGAGCAGCCTCTATCAAATAGTTTGATGATCTGACCTATGAATGTTATTCGATACATACGTATTATTGACGACAGGCAATCCTTTGATTTTTACCTACGATATTTTTTTTGAAACAGTTGATACTTTTTCTATTTATTTATATATAGGTCATACTTCAATTCTTAAAATCAATTATTTCTTTCTCACAGCATTCCATTTTTTTAAATAGAAATATTCAATATAGTAGCAGTTAAATTTAAGAGTAAATTATACGAGTGGCCATTAGACTATTTTCTACGCTCACTTTTGGCCACTAAACTTTTTTTTACTCACATTTGACCACTTAACTAATGAAAGTAGTCACTAATGACCATTCTGTTAAACAAAGCCGTTAACATGGACGGAAATCAATAAAGTGAAGGGCAAAAATATATTTTAAAAAAAAACACACAATAAGTTGGCGTTTTTTTTGTTGAGAGAGAGCTAATTAAGTGGCTATAGGCGGGATTGACTACCCTAATTATGAATCTTAAGGGTCCGTTTGGTATAACGGAATTAGAATTGAAATTCTATAGAATTGAAATGTAGAATTACAATTGCAAATCCACTTGAATTCCATTGTTTGGTAAAAGAATAGAATTGTGTATAAATGGAATTGCAATTCTAATTTTTTTGTTTGAATATATAAAATTTTACATAGAATTAGAATTCCTTTATAATTGTAAAATAGTCATTTTTTTGTGTTATTAATTATAAGAGTGTTCATATTGACCGACCAGACCCGATTCGACTGAACCGAATGGTTCGGATCAAGTTCGGTACGCGCCCCAAAAATGGCGGTTCGGTCGAGTTCGGACGCGACCCGAATTGACATTTTTTTTTTTTTTTAAGTAACTTTAAAAAATTTAAAATGTCATTTAATAACAAAAACAAAAACCCCAATCCACCTCCTAACGGAAAAAAGGTAATAATAATAAAAAATTTGGGTATGTACCCAAATAAAAAACCCCAGCCCCAAACAAAGAAACCCACACACCCCCGCCGGGTTATATCCTCCCCCCCCCCCCCCCCCCCCCCCCCCCCCCCCAACCCCCAACAAATAAATAGATAAATAAAACCGAGCACCCCCTTTCCTTTCCCCTTATCCGCCCAGCACCACCCCGCCCCCCCCCCCCCCCCCCCCCCCCCCCCCCCCCAACTCTCAGTCCCACCACCCACAAAAACAAAACAAAAAAGTAAAATTCCCCAGCCCGATTTTTTATTTTATTTAGATTCTAATTTTAAATTTAAATATTTTTCTTTTAAATTATAAAGAAAATATGTTTATTTATTTTATTTAAGAAAATATTAATCATCATTATATTTTATATATTAAAATAGGGCAAACACATTAATACCCACTGTGGTTTGCAAAAGCTACACATCACCCCCTGTACAAAAAAAAAGTTATTCATCATCCCCCTATTTTTTTCGAAGTTTGTAAAGTGACGGAAATGACTAAAACTAACGGCGAGCTAGTGAATTGACCAATTTACCATCACATTAACCCTCAAATTACCCAAATTACCAAAAAAAAAAAGTTCTTTGATCTTCTTCTTCTTCTTCTTCTCTGGCGACTCCAAAGCCGGAAATTGCAGAACCAAGGTTCTGCAATTTCCGGTGAATCCTTCGCGTTATCGTCTTCGTCTTCGGTCGTTCTTCACATAGTCGTCGCGTTCGAAGCATTCATTTGCGGGCTCGTCATCTTCGGTTCCTCATCTTCATTTGCGGGCTCGTCGTCGTCTTCGCGTCATTGGAGACCACATGCATAACTACATGGGATAGTTACTCTCTCTAAAATTTTTTCAATTCCACAATATATTTTAGGGGAATCTTGTTTACCCCTTCTTCCCTGGCTTTTAACTCCTTACAGAGATTTTGATGAAAACGACGAGTTAATTTCCTCCAAAACGGCATTCAATTCGGTGCATAAGAGTGTGGTTGAGCTGGTGAGGATGGCATTTGGGAAGCTGAGAAAAAGATGGAAACTTGTTGCCAAGAATTGAAATGAGCAGAGCATTGAGGGTTTTCCTTTTATCATAGTTGCTTGCTGTTTGCTGCAGAATTTTCTGATCAAATGCAGTGAGGCAGTGCAAGATGAGAATGTAGAGTGCTCTAGGGATGAAGATTTTCCGGCCTTTGATGGGAAAATCAACGAGAGTAGAAAGAAGATCCGGGATGCTCTTGCCTCCCATTTAAGTAGATTGAATCAGAGAAGATGACTCAATGTATTCAAAGCTTTTTTTTCTTCTCATTGTTAATTGACAGCCCATTTCTTTCCCTAAAAAAAAAAAGATGAAATGATGGTGATAGGGGTATTTTGGTCACAAACTCAATTAATTTGGCATCAACCTATCGAGAGATGCGCATGATGCACACGCGCCGTTAAATTGATTAATTTCCGTTACTTAACAGATTTTGAAAAAGCACAAGGGGGTGATGGGTAGTTTTTTTTTGTACAGGAGAGTGATATGTAACTTTCGCAGGGGTTTTGAGGTGTTTGCCCTATTAAAATATAATTTTAGATAATTACACACATAATAAAAAAATATAAAAAATGCATTTACGATATACTAGTCTAAACACCTTTTAAACTATTTCTCATTTTTATTTATTTATTTTTTCAGTCTAAAATACTTGTCCAAACGCAACTGTGGAAAAAAATTATTCAAAAAAAAATACTAACATAAGCATTTATGGGCTGAAAAAATAATCAAATAAAAGAAAAAAAATAATTTAAAAAACTGAACAAAGAAACACACCAAAAAAAATTTGAAACAAGAAAAAAAAGGCCAATTTATATATATATATATATATCACGCGCACACACACTACACACACAAAACACACACATTACATATCAATAAAATTAGAATTCTTAGATCCAACAAAAAAATTGAAATTGTAGAATTGGAGATATTTGGAATTGGAATTCAATTTCAATTGTTAAAATTATTTTACAAACAAACAATGGAATTGGAATTAGAGCCTCAATTCCAATTTCATATCCCAATTTCATGGAAAACAAACACACCCTAAAATTATTTTTGAAGAAGGAAATATAATGACCTTACCTCATTATAGACTGATTTAAGAGAGGAAAAAAAATGGGGAAAATAGCAGTTACGGTCCCTCAATTATACCCTCGTTACACTTTCAATTCCTCAATTATTGAAATTCGCATTTTCAGTCCCCTAACTATCACCCTTTCGCCATTTTGGTCCCTTTTTACCGGCAAGCTATCGGTTGACTGATGAAGTCAACGGTAATTTGGATCCAACTGAAAAATTTATAAAAGTTTTAGGCCAAATCGTAATAGTTCAAAACTTTAAAAATAAATAAACAAAAAAATTACTTTTTCTAAAAAAAAATTTAAAAAAAAAAAAAAAAACCAAAGCTACGACTTTAGGTTATCAAACCCGTAAAAAAGAAGAGGAAGAAGAAGGAGGAGGCGGCGGCGGAACCCATTATCACATCCAAGCGTAAAAGAAGAAGAGGAAGAAGGAGGAGGCGACTGGTGCAGATCTGAAGGGCAAAGTAGATGACGGCGACGACGAATGTTGGGTGCAGAAATTGACGACATCGTCGATGGTGGTTGAAGACGAGCGACCAAGAAATCCGACCAGTGAAACAAAGAAGAAGAAGAGATTCAATCAGCAAAACCCATCTCTGTAACACTCACTCACACTGATCTTCAAGAACATTGCTTCTCACTTCTCACTCAACAATGGAGGCAACAACAATGAGACCTCTTCTTGCTCTGCTTTTCCTATCCCTCACTTTATTCAACATTTCAGTTGAGGTTTCGGCAACGACGATGATTTTCTACAACAAATGTGCCCATCCAGTGTGGCCTGGGATTCAACCGAGCGTTGGGAAGCCCATTTGAGGCCGCGATGGCTTCAAGCTCGCACCGAATTGGTCCTACGCCCTCCGCCTCCCTACCGGGTGGTCCGACCGCATGTGGGGTCGCCACGGTTGAGCCTTTGACGCCAACGACTGCGGCCGTTGTGCTACTGGAGACTGCGGCGGTGCTCTGTTCTGCAACGGCTTTGGTGGTACCCCTCCGGCTGCACTCGCCGTAAAGACTCTAGCCGGCGAGCAAGATTTCCATGACGTCAGCCTCGTCGACGGTTACAATCTCGCTATTTCCATAACACCATTCCGCGGATCAGGGAAATGTAGCTATGCTGGATGTGTGAGAGATTTGAACACCATTTGCCCAGTTGGGCTTCAAGTGAGATCTCACGACAACAGAATTGTGGCTTGCAAAAGTGCTTGCTCCACTTTCAATTCTGAAAGGTATTGCTGCACTGGAAGCTTTGGAAACCCTTAAAAAAGAAGAGTTATTTTGGGCATGTTTTTTTTTTTTTTAAAACGATTTTACTTTTAACAGTAAATTTAATATATTTTAATTATATTTCATTATTTTTAATACAATTTTTTACTATTTAGCATCTACTTTTTACATTTTCAATACACTTTTTATATTATAAAATTTTTTCAAAACTTATTTTTAAAACCGTTTTCAAATTCAAAAATAACAAGCCCTTTGTTTATTTTTTTAAAAGTTTTTAGTTATTATGATTTGTCTCAAATATTTTATAAGTTTTTTATTTTGACCCCAAATGATCGGTAACTTAATAGCATGCTGGTAAAAGGGACCAAAATAGCGAAAGAGTGATAGTTAAGGACT
Organism: Leptodermis oblonga; assembly: GCA_016801395.1. NCBI lineage: Eukaryota > Viridiplantae > Streptophyta > Magnoliopsida > Gentianales > Rubiaceae > Leptodermis > Leptodermis oblonga. Next base: position 6,134,291 of record CM028758.1, read on the forward strand.
GAAAGTGCGAGTTTTAATAATTAAGGAACTAAAAGTGTAACGAGAGTATAATTAAGAAACCAAAACTGTGATTTTTCTCAAAAAAATAAAACAAAATAACTTTGTGAGTTCGGATCCTCTACCAAAGTTTTGGTGTTCAACCCTGCCCAATCTCCAAAATGACGTCGTTCTGGTTAAAATTTTCCCCCCCTTAAATTCTCTCATCTTCACTTACTGTCTATGAAAATCCAATCCAGCCAAACGGGCGTCTTCCTTCCCCTTCCCCTGTCTCTTTCTCTGTAAATTTTGCCAACAGGCTCTCTAGTCCCTCTGCCACAATCAACATATTTGAATCAATGCTTTCAGAAATTGATTTTTTCTTTCCCATGAAACCAATGCTTCTCCACCTTGATTTTTCCGTCCTCAGAGGAGAGAGAATCCTGCTCTCTTTCTTGTTTGTTTCCAGAATAATCTATCTGGGCACAAAACTTCTAACCAAAAACACCACAACTATATCTTTTCTCAGTTATTCAACGGCTAATTATGCTTTCAACGAAGCCATTGGGTGCAGATCTCGCAAACATATAGAACTGATTCACGGAAGTCTTTGAATATAAAGATTAATTCACCATCTGAATAATCAAAACTAAATTAATCATTCCAGAATAAGAGATAAAAAAAGGAAAAAAAAAAAAAAAAAAAAAAAAAGAAAGAAGGAAAAAGTAGAAAGCTGCAATGGCAGCTTCCAGTGACAAGATTCTTAAATCTATCTCGTCTGATGCGAGATACTCTTACTCATGTTGTTGTTGTTGCCAAGGTGTTCTCTCCGGCGATGACAATGTGGAGTTGGCTATGGGGATGGAAACGATGATGTTGGGTGGAATCAGGTTGGGTTGGTATTGCTATGGTGTTCTATGGCGATAACGGGATGGGGGTTGGGAAGAGGAAGGAAGACGCACTTTTGATTTTCACAGACCGTAAGTAAAAGATCAGAGAATTGAAGGGGGGTAAATTTTAACTAAAAAACGACAACGTTTTGGAGGTTGGACAGAGTTGGACACCCAAAACGACGCCATTTACTGCTGCTCCTAGCACATTCACGTCACTTTCCACCTCTAATGTTTCCAGTCCCATTAATTTACTGGCACTTTTCCAATCCTAACAATAAATAAAATTTTGGCTCTGTTCTCTTGTGCCAATTTTCTAAGAATCATCACTTTTTTTTTCAAAACTTTACACAAAGAATAACTTTACTTTTTTAACAATTCAAAATTAAAATTTAAAAATTCCCTCTAAATACCTACTCACATAAATTCAAAAAATAACATAATCATTACACTTTTTTATCTCTCACCTACATAATTTTTCAAAAAAAACTTATCTCCAAAAAATTTCCAATAAAAAACTTCCTTTCAACAAAATTTTTCCTACACAAGCCACAAGAGAACAGAGGCCCCTACGAATATGTCAGTCCTGTTCTCCAAAGTCTAAAAACATAACCAGTAATAACTTGCCCAGTTCATTCCGTAAGATCCATCTATATTCAGCTTAAAAACATTTTCAGAGGTACACGTGATTCCCGCAGTTAAATCCCAAAGCCTTAATTTTGCTATCAGCTGGATAGCATGCAGCAAAGAATGTTTGAAAATCTTTTAAAGTTTATTTTAGCCTGATGATGATGGCAAATGTTTGGAAATTTTCCTTATGTTTATTTTAGTTTTTTTTTTTTTTTTAAATTTAAAAGTGGGATTGGTTACCCGTCTTATTTAATAGGAATAAGATAAAATAAAATACAAGAAAATAAAAGAAAAGTAAATAAAACCTGCTGTTACACCTCACAATTTGTGCCCATGTTTATTGAATCTGCGGTAGTCTATTTTGGGCTTGTTTCGTAGCTTCCAATGTTCGTACTCAACGAAAGATTCTGGCATTCAACCTCTTCGCGGTTGTGTTACTTGTTTATCTTCATTCTCAGCATCTATTTCCCAGGGGCCATAGACCTCATCATTTTCGAAACTACGATCACTATGCGGCTCGTGTGAATAGTAAGGATTGAAAGGTAATGGAGCGCGTGGTTCAGTAGGCATGCGGGCTATGAGTTCACTATCCGTCGGAACTCTACTACACGTTTGATTTGGGCTGAGCATTCTCTTGATCGGCTTGACTTTGGGAAGGAGCTGGAAAGATTTGCGGGATTGTTTCAATTTTTGGGTGGTGGATCGTGGCTGTTCACGAATAATTGAACTTAGGATGGGGCTGAATGAGCTGGTGAGTGGTCTTCCACAGAGTCACATTGTCTAGCAGGTAGTGAGCGTGTCGTATTGTTGCCTGGAGGGCTGATGTCAGGAGCATGCTGCACACCTGTTGCGAGGACAATGTTGGACCACAACGGCGTGGCGGAGACTTCTGGAGTCGATCCTAGAGTAGCATCATCTGTGAGCAACGCAGGCTCCAAGGTGGGAGCTTGGGGCTCTGGGTTTGCAGCTTGTTGCATAGCGGCAGGCTCAGAGAGGTGAGAGGCTCCAAGGTGGGAGCTCGACACTGGTTCTGGGAGCTGAAGCCCGCCACTGGCTGCTGAGAGTGAGGCTCCGAGGTGGGAGCTCGGCACTGGTTCTGGGAGCTGCAGTCCGCCACTGGCTGCTGAGGGTTGGGCAACCTAATTAAGGGCTTGGGCATTTCGTCGAACAGTTGTTGGGCATGCCATTACAGGTTTCGGTTCTGCAAAGACTATCTCTATATCGCTCTCCATGGACTCGGAGGCCCTCAATGCAGATGTAACTCCTGCAATGGGGGACCCGATTGTGCTCTGCTGCTTAGATTGAGGATATGGTTGCGACTGCAGGGCTGGGCTGTGGGGGGCGCATGTTTTCTGCGCGTTGGGGCTGCTGTTCTGGGCGCTGGGCTGCCGGGCGCTGGGGGTGTGCTGCTGGCGGAGTCGGGGGCTGATGCTGGGCTGAGCTCGCTGCATGCTTGGCATTGCATCACCACCGGTCGGTGGTGCTAGGCTATCATGTCCTCTCTATACTGGTGTTTCTGATGTTGGATCCAAATTAGGAGGCTGCTCCAGACCCCCTTGTTTGGCCCTCCAAAAATGCTTGTGCGGATCCGAAGCTGCTGTGGTTTTCAATCTGCAATCGGATTCATTGTGGCCTACTGTCAAACAGGTGACACAGTATGGTGGCATCCTCTCAAACTCCAAATGCTGGAGAAAACCTCTTCCTCTTTTCTGCAAATAGACCGAATCTGGGAGAGGCCGTATGAGATCTATTTCCGAACAAACCCTCGCCACTGATGGGCGAGCTAAATTCGCATATGGGAAATCAACCTTGAACGCTCGGCCAAACATGTTTCCGATTGACATGAGTGACCACTCATCGTATAATTCAAACGGTAATTGTGGGAGAGAAACGCAGACCGGAACTATGGAGGACTCCGCTTTTGGATCAAAATCGGTAGTTCACTTGGTGATTCTCACAGCATAAGAACTGAAATTCCATACCCCTTTCAAGAAGCATCGATTATAGTCTTCATCTTGCTCAAATCTAATAAGGACTTGACGGGGATTGATCAGTCCAATATGGTATCCCCTGAAAATCCATCCGTCATGAAATCGGTTCTCAAAGTGTCAATCGGTGGTTTGCCCCTTGAAAATTTTCCGATCAAAGCCGCTTGAGGGGTGCTTCTAATCAATCCATCTCCTCATCGGAGAAGATCAAACCCAGCTTTCCGCAGTGCTCTGTTGCTGTCTTCAATGGTAGGTCAATTGGCTTCGGCAGTGGGGGGAGGCGGTGCTTTGATAAAGCCGTTGCATAGTTTAGGGCGGCCGGCCGGGCACCCTCCATTGTTGGAGGTGTGTGAGAAAATAAACGTAAAAAGAGAGTCCTATTTTTGTGGAGCTCACAAAAAGCACTACTTTGACTAGCATCCATGTTTATTTTAGGGCCTGTTCTTTATGTAGTTCTGAGACCAGGTCTTAGAACCCGTTCTCAGCCAACCTGGGTATGAGCCCATTTTTAAGAAATAGGGTTCTGAGAACTGGGTTGTAACCCAGTTCTCAACCCAATATAAAGAACACGGGTCTCAGCCCAAATTTAGTCCGAAATTTCTTTTTCCTATTTTTTAACATTCTATTCAATTTTTACTAAAGTTCCTGTTCTTTTCAGAACAAAACTTCTAAAAAATTTTATTTTCAAAATTTTTAGAAAATTTTCCAAAAAATGAAAATAGCATAATTCAAATTAAATGTCAAGTTTCTTGACACCCGTTAATTTTACTGCTAATAGAACAAAAAATTTAATTCATTTGTGGGTAGGATGAATGGAAAATGCTTATGCATCGCAAAATTTTTGCGCTTAATTTCATGACAAAATAATTATAAATTGCATAAATACCAGCTTTGTGTTCAGCGTTATATTGAAGAAATACTAATTACACCAAATCAACAGATCAATGCCATATAATGTGCTAGCAACATATTATTCTCATCAGCTATAAAACCATTTACAAAATGGCTTCAAAAGGTAGCAGCAATCACAGACCAAAGGGTAAAAAATGCAGAAGAAAACAGAGGTAGAGAACCATATCAATTGGAAGCTTCCTTGTCTTCCTTCTTCTCCAAGTACCTACAAAGAGAACAACCAGAAATCTCAGCACATAATGTAGTAAGATTAAGTCGATCACAAATAGCTCAAGAACAGAAATTAGTAGTCAATATCATTTTACAGCTACTATAGAGGATCGACATTTAACCGCCAATATCAATGCCTGATTTTACAACTACTCCAGCGTGCAACACGCAATAGACAAGTCTCAAAATTTTGTAGATAACCCAATGCAACAGGAAGTAATAATCTCCTGAAATTGTTTGAAGTGATGAAAGCTAGCGGTTTTAACTGCAATAGATTACTCCAGAAGTACTAACATCACATTGACTTTTCAATTCACTCACTCAGTTAACCTATTTTGGCCCAAATACAACTGTTACATAACTAAGGCTTAACATACATGTTTCTTTCAGCCAAAATCTCATTAATAAAGTACCTCTGACAAGTGTGCGATTGCAGGGGATTTAATTGTACAGAGAGATCTAGATCATGTAAGAAAAACATAAATCATCAACAACTACAGTCATTGCACATACCCTTGACCCTTTGCCCAACGGGATAGTTGATACAGTTGCACTGTTTCATTGGATGCATGGCATGCCAAAAGAAGATAGTTGCGAGGTTGAACCATCCATGCAAACCTCATAAACAGTGCCGAATATACACACATTGCTGCAAAAAATCAAAATTCAGAACTATCAGAGACCTGATCAACCACCTCTTCCTTTAACAAAACATAGATAATCAAAAACGCCAGTCATATTGCCAGATATCATTTCTGGCGGTTTCTGCATATCCACTAATCCCTGCAAAAATTGCAAACCACAATTCAATCACACTTTGCAGCAGGAAAGAACTATTCCAAAATTCAAATCACAGTTCAGAAACATACAGCAACAACAAATCCCCAGTTGGCTACAGGACCCCAGAAGTGTGTAGTTTTAGGGCCAACAGGACTGTTCAAGAAAGCTCGAAACGACGCCATATCTACTTACTTGTCAAACACTTACCTGAAAACAAATAATTGTCAAAGAGATTCAAAACAAACATGACAAAATCCAAGAATGACTGATTATTATAAGCCAATTTAACAGCAAATAAAAAAGAATAAAAAAACGAGATAAATCAAAACCATCCAACCGCTATCCCATCTAACTATCCATTGAAACCGTTTGAACCATCCAGCATCGCCGGATTATATCCGATGTAATCATAAAAAGCTAATCTTGAAGGGAATTTGCATTCCCACTTGATCTTGTATGAACTAGAAAACATATAAATAAGCTGATCATAAATTCATGACCCACGTGATGTTCAATCTACTTCAAGGTATACACTCCAGGAGAACGATTTTAATGTGACAAAACCAGAACCCAGTTTACAAAATTAAAAAATAACAAAAATAAAACACTATAAATTAATCAAAGCCCCGTTAAGTCAATTTCTCAGAATGTGGCTCAACTGGAACTTCAATTACTTATCATCAAGTAAAAATCAAGAAGTGCTTTCAAGCAAATAAACAAAGCATGGCATTCTTAGGGGAATTTGGGTTCGGGTATCGCATCTGGAAAGGGGGGGGGGGGGTAATTTTTTACGGGTCTCAAACCTAAGAATGAGACCTGGGTTTGAGTATAAAGAAGAGAACATGGGTCTGACCCCATTTAGGCACATTTTTGGGCTCAGACCCAAAAAACACCCTAAACTCAGTTCTGAGTTTAGGGTGAAGAACATGGCCTTAGCTTTGTCTTCACAATTTGAATTTAATTAGTTAGTTCGCAATATCAAATTTAAGATTAACTGCTTAGTTTTGTTGCATCGAATTAGTTTGAATTTAACCCGAAAACCAAATTTTGACACATAATTGTCTTATAAAATGCTTATAATAATGGTGCTTTAGAGAAAAGTCATAGGTTTGCTCGAATTCATATTCCACCTTACAAATGATTATTGATGGGTTAATAACCACAACGTTCTTGTGCCAATATCTTTTCTCTCCCTACCCGTCCAATGAAAATCTTACTAGTATTATTAATGACCGACAACTCTTAACTTTGTTCGTATTTCCACATAATTAAGAGTCAAGCAACAAACTGCTCGCTCTCTCTCTCTCTCTCTCTATATATATATATATATATATATACACACACACTAGTATTGTCAGACCGCGCAAGGCACGGCCATGGCCCTGTTTCTTATTCATTCCAATGTGATCGAAACAATTTTAGTCATCCCCAATTCGTCTTCCTTTCGTGTGGGAGCAAAAGAAATTGTTTTGGCAAGTCTTTAACTGTGAGATTGTTACGAAGAAGGCACTGGTTCTTGTGCAGATGATTAAGTACTGTGAATTAAGACTTTTAGACTTCAAGTAGTACACACATTTGTGTCTATCTTTGCAATGTTTCACAAAGATTATGGAATGTAATCAAATTTCTGCCCTTTAGTATATGATTTGCCTGTGTATGTATAATTCATGTTGACTTATGAGATGTGTTTATCACATTAAACTGATACAAACATTAAAAGTTGGAGTCCAATTAATGCTAGCTAACCAATGGTTACAAATTTTCAGTCATTCTTCCTTGCCGTCAATGGCACTGGGGCTAGTTAGTCTAGAATCTAGATGTTCGCTCTTTCCCATATATTAGGGGGATAGGTGGTTTTCTTTTCTTTTTTAAGACACAAGACTACCACATCTGCTTTACTGCAAAAAAATTAATAATAATAATAATAAATAAATAAAATATATATATCTCTTCATCCCTTCCAATGAATAAAGAGTGTGTTTACAGGGGAAAAAGAAATGGTTACAAATTTACAATTGGTCCACAACTGATACTATTCAATAAGTTGGAACATCATTTACATTCAAATTGCGGGTCACACGAAATACTTCAACCCAAGAAACAGAGAAAGATGTAGACAGATGTTAGTAGTTGTTAACTGTCAAACTATTGCTCAGGAACATAAAATTTCAGTCCAATACCTTGCATAGATACAGAAAACAAGTTAATTATATACATTTCGACATCTTTACTGTAAAATTTTCACAAAAACTGGTTTACAACTTCGTAATTAAGTAACCAACACCCAATGATAACTGAAGTAGCTAATATATACCATTATCCAACTTAGTCTATCCCATTTCCTACAACATAAAAAAGGATAAAATTGCGTAAAACATCAAAAATTTGCAGCGAGTATTGTTCGAATTAGTAAGATTAGATGGCCACATGATAGTACACCATATTTCATGGGTAGGATGCAAATATAATGCTAAAACAGTTCAACAAATCTGAAAGCAGCATCATTATAATCTTCAGATCTACAGATTGCATCACCAACATAAAAGGAGCTGTATGCAAAACAAAATAATGAATCAGGGACATACAAATTACAATGGTTATGGTGTATGGGTTTTAACATGAAAACAACCCAATGAAGAACCAAAAGCCCTACATAACCCCCCAGCCCCTCTTCTGGTCATGGCCAAAAATAAAAAGTGGGAAGTTTTAGTTGATATACTAACTTCTCCATGTGAATCTCATGACCTGAATTAAAGTGCCTCCCCATGATATGCCACATCCTAGTTTTTGGTTTGCAATATGTATCCTCAGGTCGACCCCTGCTTTGTCTACAAACAATAAAAACTTGCATAGAGAACTGAAGGAATGATGTCCCTTCGAAAATTATTTATAGAGATACATAAGGGTGTTTATTGTTGCTTCAAGATTACAGCTACGTCTTTCATTGAATATATTGTTTCTCTACACCATAAACCCCAAATTTCTCCCCATCTATCTGCAATAGTAAGTGTGATCCATTGTTCTTTGAATATGCAATTGGAGTTAAAATCCAAAACGTTCAGTAATGGTCTGGCATTCTAATTGTAGTTAAAACCCAAAGCCTTTTGAATCCCTGGATTCCACACCAATACCTTAGATGTTTCTGCATGATAGGATACAACAAAAATTACATTATATAGATAAAAAGTTTTATAAAATATTGAACCCCTAAACCGATTGGGCCCCTGGACGACAACCCAAGTTCATCATTTTATTGGGCCGGGGCCTGCTTTCTGTGATCGGGTTATGTTGACACTTGGCGACCAAGGTGATTCTAGTCAAAGAAAAAAGAGACACATATCAATATTTAATTAAATTTTCCTTTTTAAATTATAAGCATGGGATTGGTTACCGGTATTATTAAAATTTGTTAATTTTATATGAGCAATAATATTATATTGATATAAAATTGTTACATATGTATCATAAGGTGATGTATTTAATTGGTATAGTGTAGGGTAGAAAAGCGCTGCATTAGGGTAGGAAAAGCGTTGCTTATGGGGAGGAAAAGCGTTGCCTTAGGGGAGAAAAAAATAGCTTGTTTTGGTGTAGTGTAAGCTATATCTTGACATTGCATAGGTTCATAAAGCTATTTGGAACAATCAATTATTACATCGGCTTATCTATTAAAGTCGATGGCAAGTGCTTTGAGGAGGGCCATATGGATGGATGGTAAGGGTGTTTGGGAAGGGAGAGATATAAGTTAAAGTGCGATTTTACACAAAAATATAGCGCTTAAAGTAAAAATTGAATCTCAAACCTTTGCATGATTCTTTGTAGATCAGCAATCATAATAGCTAGTTTAAGTATTGATTCATTCCTAAATACTGTAGTTTATAGTTTATAGTTGGTGTTTGATCCACCGAAATTGTCCTTATTATTTTAGATGTATATTAGCAGTTCTCACCGAATTTTGCCCAAGGTTTTTAAGTGTTTTATGCAGATTTGGGAAAACAGCCAATTAAGAAGAAAAAGTGCAAAAGCAGATATTTTAGAGCAAAAAAGAGCAAACAAGGAAACCCACGCGTGTTTGGGCTAAGAAAGGAGGAAATCCGAGGAAACTTGCGGATCAAGCCAGTCGGATCTATGAAGAAAACGGAAATCACAATTCCTTATGGAAGGAGAATTACCGAAGGAATAAGTTGCCGAAATTAGAGAAGGAAATAAAAGGGAAATAAGAAGTTTCTATGATTGAAAAAGACTCCATGTGCAAGATTGATTATCTTTCCAATCAAAGATCTGATTGATAGATCTCCTCAATTGATTAGGAGATAGATTTTATTCCAATTACTAGATTTCTATAAGTCCTATATGTAGGCAATTCATATATTCATCAAGCACACTTGCACACTGCTTTCTTTAGTTTTTCTCACGGATTTGTAAGCAATAGCAAGATAGTTTAGTTTTAATTCGCTTTTTGATACAGTTAAGTTATGGTCGGAGTTTTTGTTCGTTAGTTTGGAATTCTCGACTGCGCAGGCTACAACTTGGCCAAGCAAGAGGTTGCCCTAATTCGCGACTTTTTATTCTAAGTAAAGTATTTCGTATTTTTACTCCATGACTTCGATTACAAGTAATTGTTTTGCTTTACAAGTTATGAGTAGCTAAATTATTTATTCCGGTATTATTTATTGAAGCCGTAATCCATGCATGTATGAAACTTGAGATTAAACTAAGTCTAATTACTATATTCCTAAATTAATCGGTGTTTATAAGTCTAAATACTAAATTATCTTAAGCCTGATCAACTTAGTTTAATTTGGTAGAGCTTTTGAGTAGCACACCTCCGGCTGTGTGGTACTGATTAATTGGGTAATAATTTCTTGATTTACGATGATAGGAATTGTTAGGGATATGTTTCTCTAATTCTTAATGCTGCTAATTGATTAATAAGGTGTCTGTCGGGTGCTCGCGGCCTGTTAGTTAAATTGGTTAGAGAAGTAATCCTGTCTGTAGGGGACTCTCGGGGATTACCAAGAAATTAAGGAGAAATTGGATTATGTCTGCAGGGAACCCACGGTAATAAATAACTAACGAAGATAGGATAATTAGACAAATTAAGTGTTTATGATTATATGCATGTGATGAAGGTGGATTACATAATACTGAAATATTCTCTCTATATTTGATCCAAGTTATTATTTACTTTCTCTTAAGTAGTTTTAAGTGACAATCTAAGGTTTCTTAAGAGACACAAAGATGACTACTAGTCAAAATTAGTTACTAATCATTAAATCATAATAAGAAATTGAAAATTACTATCCCTGTGGATCGATCCTGTCTTATATTGTGCTACTTTTAATTAAGCATATTTTCACAGGTTAAAATCATTATTTTTACTGTGTTTGGTGAGGTATGACAAACCTCCATCAGTGTTTTCTTTTGCATACACGAGGGTCATGTGCAATATATTGAAAAAGAATCACCACAATAAAAAATAAAAAAACAAAAAGAATTAAAAAAAGACAATCATCGCATGTGCCTTGCTGCCCACATGTAAATTTTTTTATTACTACGTAGGCTACCTGACAACTATTTACAACTATAGAGGAGAATCATCACACCATGAGGGATTTGTCCAGTGTTTATTTTAAAAACATTGGAAATTGACATTATTGCTATCACTTTTGCTAGAGCCATTAGTATTTTTAAGGGCATTATTTGATAATGTTAATTTTTGTAAAATAATGATAATTGAAGGGAAAAGATGTATTCTAAGAATACACAGAACAAAAGTCAAATAACTTTATAAATTAATACCACAAGAACTTGTATATGATACTGACGGTCTGACGATGTATGTATAAAATTTAGTGCTTCAAGTATCGCAGTTTTGTTATAAAACACGCATATTGATTAGTTTCTGGCGCATCGCGTGGACACTGAGTTTAGTCTATGAAATAATGAGTTTAGTTGTTAATGTGCTGCGGTTATGAGCCTAAGCTATAATTTATGGTAAATTGAGTTTAACTTTTGATGTTTACGTATTGAGATTAGTCACTTATATATTGAATCTTGCAGTTATGAGATTAGCCTCGGATATATCGGGTATTACTTCAAAACAGATTTTAGTTACCAATACATTGCATAACATGATAACATTTCTACTTAATTCAAAAGTACATTTCTTTCCACATCAACGAAAGTATTATATTTGTATGGATCGAGTATAAAGAAACAAGCCCATACCCATTACTACATTAATTAATTATTGTGCTTGACAGGAGGTGGTCGGTGTGCTATTCTAAATGGTTTCTGCGAACTTTTTTTCTTTTTGTTTTTTTTTTTGGGATTTCTGCGAACCTTGAAGGCTTCAACAACAACGAATTAAATTGGGTCAAAACTTGCTGCTTGGTCCTGTTTTTGAGGTGGTCATACCACAAAATCTGGAATCCCAAGTAGCCATGATTTCGCAACAAAAACTACCTCACGTCTTTGTTCTTGCTTGTTTACTTCTGTCTTCTTCATCCTTGTTATCATGTGCCCAACAACTTTACAATTCGACTGCAAAGCTATCCAGTTCATGGATCAACTATCCTTTAGTAAGTGCCGATAGCACTGAATCAGACGGTCCCCTCGCAATTACTCCGATCCTAACCAACGGTGATGCCTTTATCTTATGCTTCTACTGTCAATATTTTGAAGACTGCATTTTTGGAGTAGTCATTACAGTAGGTTTAAATGAAAGTTTACGAAACTCTGGTAACATTAACGATGCACGATTAGTATGGTCAGCGAACAGGAATAATCCTGTTCAAATGAATGCAACATTGCAACTCAGCCAAGATGGAGATCTTGTCTTGAAAGATTCAGATGGTTCCCCGGTATGGTCCAGCCGCACAAAAGGGAAGTCTGTGGCCGGGATGAACTTGACAGAAGATGGAAATCTCGTCATCTTCGACCGAACAACAACCTCATTTGGCAATCGTTTGATTATCCTACTGATACCTTACTTGTAGGACAGGAGTTGATGAGAGGACAGAGGCTGACATCCCGTGTTTCGGCATCAAATCAGAGTGAAGGCTTGTTTTATTTCTCTCAAGATAAGGCTGGGTTGGTGGGGGCTTATATAAAGTCCGATCCACCTCAAAATTATTATCTGGATAACTCGACTGCCGTTTTTCCGTTTCTTGAATTGACCAATAACAGCTTCATTGACAACCTCACGTCATCAGAGGCTCGATTCATAAAGTTGGGGCCAGATGGGCACTTACGGCCATTTCAATGGAGTCCTTATGGTTGGACAGAAGGTAATGACCTTCTCAGTTACAGATCTTGTGTCTACCCCACCGTATGTGGAAAGTATGGTGTCTGTTCCGACAATCATTCATATCAGTGTAGTTGTCTTGAAACAAGTGATCAGGGAGACTTTTTCAAACAAATTGTCTTTGGACAACCAAATCTTGGATGTTCACCGCGCACACCGATTTCTTGTGATCATTCCAGAGATCATACTCTTCTGGAGCTCAACCATACATATTACTTTGCATTCCCTTCAGCCGGAGAGGAAATATCAGTGGAGGAATGCAAAAATCGATGTCTAAGCAACTGCTTCTGCAAAGCTGCTGTTGTTGGTAAAACTACTCGTGCAAATGTCACTTGTTTATTGCTAAACGAAGTCTTTTCTATTGCTAACAACCACAATTATATGGCATCAGACGATAACACTACTATGTATATTAAGGTGCAAATGCAACATTCTACCACCAAGGCCTCAAGGCGTGGTAGAACAATTATAATAGCTTCTACCCTCGCCGCTGTCTTTGGTGTCCTTTCTGTGATTGGCTCAAATCTGGTTCTTTGCTGGATATGGAAAAATAAGCAACTGAATGAAACTGAGGAGGATTTTCTGGACTATGTACCAGGAATGCCTACAAGATACTCTTATGAGAATTTGAAAGTTGCCACCGATTGTTTCAGGATTAAACTTGGGGAAGGAGGCTTTGGATCTGTTTATGAGGGGGAACTAAGTGATGGCACAAAAATAGCTGTCAAGTGTCTTGATGGTTTAGCAAAAGTCAAGGATTCTTTTCTTGTGGAAGTAAAAGCGCTTGGTAGCATTCACCATGTTAATTTGGTGAAACTGGTTGGATTTTGTTTTGAGAAATCACACAGGCTCCTTGTTTATGAATATATGGCCAATAGATCTCTGGACGGATGGATCTTTCTTGGAAAAGAAGACCAATATTGTCTTCCATGGCATGCAAGGAGAAAAATCATCTCAGACATTGCCAAGGGGTTAGCCTACCTTCATGAAGATTGCAGTCAGAAAATAATTCACTTGGACATCAAACCTCAAAATGTCCTCCTGGATCAGAACTTGAATGCAAAAATATCTGATTTTGGATTGTCGAAACTGATTGAAAAGGATCAGAGCCGAGTAGTCACGACCATGAGAGGAACACCAGGATATATGGCTCCGGAGTGGCTGAGTTCAATCATCACAGAAAAGGTGGACGTATACAGCTTTGGCATAGTAATGCTGGAAATCATCTGTGGGCGGAAAAATCTAGATTGGTCCAAGACAGAGGAAGAGAGGCACTTGCTGAGTGTGTTCAAGAGAAAAGCAGAAGAGAAAAAACTTGAGGAACTGGTGGATTCGAAAAGTGAGGACATGGTGATCCACATTGAAGAAGCAGTGGAGATGATGGGGATCGCGGCATGGTGTTTACAGGACGATTTCGCCAAAAGGCCATCAATGTCGCTTGTAGTTAAGGTGCTGGAAGGCTTAGTGGCAGCTGAAACCGATCTTGATTATGACTTCTTGAATCCAGCAATACTTAACAGAAACGCAGCTGCTGATCCTTGGCATACGATTGCGCCTTATGGAGCTACAGAGTTGACGCCTTTAGCATTGTCAGGAGCAAGATAGATAGATGATTTCTACTGAATCATCAGCTCACCTCATTGTGATTTTCAATCCCATTAATTGGTTGTTCCCTTTGTGATTTATGTGTAATGAGAGCATCCATTTTGAAATTTTACCTGACATTCATTCTTTTACATGAATTCCTTAGTTTTATATTTGTCCAAACTCATGAGAAAACATCACTTTTCAACTTTATGAGTTAGACGCCTTCAATACCTTGCTCCTTGTATTTTAATTTGTGAAATAAATATGAGGTAGTCTCAGATCAGATTGTTTGTTGGTACTATTACCAATATTTTAGCGCAATTGAACCGGAACATGTTGACTTGACAATAGTGTTTTTGGAAAGGTTAGATTAACGAAAGTAAGAGTGTAGATTTTTGGGCCGGGGTTCTGTGTGATCGTATGCAGTCTAACGAGTAATCTCATTACTTTGCTATGATATATAATGTTTTTTGGGTCAGATTCCTTCATTTAGAGTTTAAAACGAGGAATTTTGCCATTTTTGTGAATTTTTTCGAATAGTCAGAGACTCGCGTCCAATATTTTCTTATCCTCCCTACACGTTTAATGAAAATTTTTGTATTGTTAATGACCAACAAATCTTAACTTTGTTCGCTTTTCCACAAAATTAAGAGTCAAGCCACAACTGCTCTATTTTATTAATTGTGGTTGACTGCAGATGGGGCCAGGAGACATCCGACCGAAATAGATTCCACGAACTAAAGGATTTTTCTTTGATAACAAACTTACAATATATAAGCAACTAAACTCTGTATATCTGACGATATAAGTGATAAATCAGAGATTATAAGTGATGTGCATAAAATTGAAATCCACATTGGGCCTGGCCCAATTAATTAAAACAAAGAAACAGTAAAAGATAAAAAAGCTCAGATCCACATTCAGGTCGGAAAGATCGTGCAAACCAAGTCTATTTGTCATAGTTTTAGATCGGATATAAAGGCTGAGCTCGGTCCTGAAGACTTAAAAAGACTCGTGAAGGCTTAGATCGGCAAACGTTATAATCCAACTTGGTAATCTTAGATCGGTAAACCTTATAACCCCCAGCTCGGACAGATTGGGTCAGGAAAAGTATAAACTATAAGCCCAGGTCGGTAAAAGCCTGGAAAAGTTAGATCGGTTAACAATGTTAAAATTCAGGTCGGTAAATAAATAAAGGAAAGCTTAGGTCGGTAAAGAGCACACCGGTCTAGGACAAAGATAATATTGTCAAATCAGTTAGACAGCATGGTAAGACCCCAAATTTAATATACAGATACAATGATGACAAAGGAGCCATGTTAAAGCCATTATTCCTGGAACTACAAAAACCATCATTGCAAGAAGAATAAATGGGAGCGTATGTTTTCATGACCCAACGGAGCCATCAAGAGTAAGTTTATAAATACTCAGGCAAAAGCCTCATTCAAGTAAGTTCCGATAAGCAATCTCTGGCAATTCTCACTATCACTTCTTAAGCTATTCTCTCTCATTTACAATTTCTCTGAATACTCTGGTTCTATATTGTTTATCTTCTTCATATTACTGACTTGATCGTCGGAGCCTATACAGGGGGGAAAGCCCCGCTCCTTCCTTCTTGATTAATTCACAACTTTATCACCGGAACAGTGCAAAATCATCAAGCTCCATCATCTTGGCCGAGCTCAGCAACCCAGATCACTCAATCATTCTCAATTTTGTTCATTCCCTTCACAGCACAACTTAATACAAATTGGGCCATTGTTCATCACAAAAGTCTATCGGGCCGCAAAGAAACATCGTTCCATCATTGTAATTTTTGCGTCACATCAACTGGCGCCGTCTGTGGGGAACGTTTGATCAAATTATTTCATCAAATTTTCCTCAGTTAAATAAATTTGTTGAAACCATGACGCAAACTCGCTCAGGAAAGGGTGCTTCTTCTTCTGACAACCTCAACGGACTCACCGTTACAACCGCCTTGATTCCTACCGTTTCAGCCACCAGTTCTAATCCTCCATCTGATCCACCAACTACTACCACCCTTATTGAAACTCTCACCCCCGAACAGGAACAGGCAGAAAAAGATAGGTTTTTCCGTTTATTTCTAGAACTATTTCACTTAATAAACCATGTTGCTCCCATCATCTCTACTCTTAATACAGAACCTCCCATTACAACCACCACCTCAGATGTAGCTAACATAGAACATCCCTATGGTTTACAGTGGTCCCCAACCGTTCCCCCACCCAGGGATGTAATCAACCCTGTGTCCAACCCCTCTCCTGCTTTAATGTCTAGTCTTCCCCCACAATCCACTACTATATGTCCTCCACAACCTGGGGGAGTTAATTTTTCCTCAGAAATCGGTCGTATTGTTGGTCCTCCTAACCTTTCTGTGGCACCTCCTGTTTATACCACTGTAGCCCATACTCAGGCTAATCCTACTTTTCCGGGCCCCTTTGTGGTTCCTAATGCTCAGTTCAATAATGGTTCTTTTATGTCAGGCCTACCCTTTCCCACTTTAGGACAACAAATGGGTCAATTAAATCAGCCTGGACATGGCTTACAAATCAGTCAAATGAGTCAACCCGGTTATTACCCTGGATACCCAACTACATCCAACCCTGCCCTATTCCAGCATTATGGTTTAGGCAACAACCGAGCCATGCAGCCGCCCTTAGGAAACACTCCCTTGCTTAATCCAAATTATTATCCTGGGCCCGGCTTAGGAAATTATTACCCCGGCATGGGAGGACACCCCTTAGGTCAGTCTGGATATCCCCAGCTCGGCCTCTCCGGATCCGGATATGCTCAGCTCGGACGAACTGTTCCCACGTCTCGCGTGTCTCATCCTTTTGGATTGGATATTCAAATGGCACCATTTCCCAAGGGATACAGAGGCCTAGGTAAGGTTGACAAATATGACGGTACCACCGACCCCACGGCTCACTGGATGCAATGCATGAGCGTCATGGATGCTGCTAACCTGTCCGACGCTAACCGATGCATGACATTCCATTTGACTCTTAAAGGTCAGGCCATAAATTGGTATTGTACTTTGCCCCGCAATTCTATTCATTCATTAGATCAGTTTGGTAACTTGTTTTTAGCCAATTTTATGGGTAATAAGATATTGTCTAAGCCAATTTCACATTTAATGAATATAACACAAAAAATGGGAGAGGGATTACAGGCTTACATAGATCGGTTCAATGTAGAGTCTAGGCAATGTCACGAAAAATATGATAGAATAATGATGGGATAATATGATAGAATAATGATGGGATCATTCATTAATGGGCTACGATCAGGATCTTTAGCTACCGAATTGGCCATCCGACCCCCACATTCTTATTTTGAAATGATGGTTACTGCTGTTAATTTTGCTGTTGTTGAAGATGCTAAAGCTATAAAACAGGAAAGGGAAAGAAGTTTTTCCGATTCATATGGTAAGAGGAAAGCTTCCTCCCCAATTCTTACATCAGGAGGAAATAAGAGATTAAACTTTGCAAATATTACTAATCCCATCCCGAAGACCGGGGTAAGTGTAAACGCTGTGCAGGTAGCCGAGCCATTCTCAGTTCCCCGAGCTGACATATATGCTGCCATTCAGAATCAAGGGCTGCTGCCCCCAGCTCGACCCATGACGGGTCCCACAGATCGGCTCAATCCGGGTAGGTATTGTAATTATCATAAAAACATTGGTCACAATACTAATGACTGTCGTGATTTAGCTGCAGAAATAGCTAAGTTAATTCAAGCTGGGAAACTACCACAATATACACAAGTGGCACCTCTACCTAAACCGATGGCTTCAGCAACCCGTGAACGACCTAACGGATGCTACCGATGTGGGGAGACCGGTCATTTTGCCCGCGAATGTCCCCAGCCCGACTCCCGAGCCCCGAATGCTGGGGGTAGCACCGACCTGAATATAGCAGGGATTGTAAACACCATAGCAGGAGGACCGACCCAAGGCGACTCTAACCGCCAAAGGAAACAGGTATACCGACAAAGGAACATTGTTCTAGGTAAGCGTAAATCAGATACCATGACACCAGGAATTACTTTCGATGACACAGATATATTTTTGCCTTACAATTGTGACGATCCACTAGTGATCGATTGCTACATTTCAAACTATCAAGTACGTAGGACATTGCTAGACACGGGTAGTTCTAGCAATATAATTACAACCCAGGCACTGGCTGGTTGTCAATTACACAAGGTACAGTTAAGTCCAATTCGGACACCACTGATTGGCTTCGGCAATCACCATGTTATACCTATGGGACATTTGAGTATTCCGGTCACGTTACTTGCGGGGCAATTAAAACGTACGGAAACCATAGATTTTGTGGTCATCGATGAGCCATCACCATACAATGTATACTTGGGTCGGCCTGGGTTAAATCAATTTCAGGCCATAGCTTCTACCATACACATGCTTTTGAAATTCCCCACCATAGGTGGGGTAGCTACCATTCGTTGCGATGTTTTGCAGGCTAAGCAGTGTTACATAGCTTCCTTGAAGGAACCAATTCAAGTGGACCAGAAATCAAAAATTCCTTCTACAGTTATTCCAACCTCAGTTAATATTACCGACCTAACAGGTGGCTCGGAATTGTCCATTGAAGCAGGGGCTGAGGTAAGAATCATTCCCCTTCGGCCGACCCAAACAAGGTAATAAAAGTTGGGGCTGATTTGCCCCCTCAATTACAATATGATTTGCTTAACCTTTTGCGTGAATTTGCGAAAGTTTTTGCTTGGGGACCGGAGGATATGCCTGGCATTTCTCGAAATATCATTGAACACAGGTTATCCATTGATCCCAATCATAGGCCGATCCGACAAAGAAAGCGTAACCTCGGTGGAGAACGAAGCAGATACGTGGAAATCGAAGTCAACGCCCTGTTGGAGGTACGTATCATACGAGAAGTGGATTATCCGGAATGGTTGGCTAACCCGGTGTTAGTCCCCAAGCCGGATGGGTCATGGCGCATGTGCATAGACTTCACCGACTTAAATAAAGCATGCCCCAAAGACTGGTTCCCCTTACCTTTGATTGACATATTGGTCGATGCCATAGCCGGGTTTCGTTTCCTCAACTTTTTGGATGCATACAAAGGTTATCACCAAATCCTCATGGCCAAGGAAGACGAGGAAAAAACGTCTTTTATCACGGATAAAGGTACTTACTGCTTCATAACCATGCCTTTCGGTTTAAAAAATGTTGGAGCTACTTTTCAACGTTTAGTAAATAAAATTTTCAAAAAACAGTTAGGTCGAAATATGGAAGCATATATTGATGATTTACTTGTAAAAAGTAAAAATGAATCTGTTTATCTATCTGATTTACGTGAAACCCTTAAAACTCTAGCCCAATATAAATTAAGATTAAATCCAAAAAAATGTGTTTTTGGGGCCACTTCGGGAAAGTTCTTAGGATATATGGTTTCTGAGGGAGGTATCTCGGTTAATCCTAAAAAAGTAGAAGCTATATTACAAATGCACCCACCTAGATCTATCCGTGAAGTACAACAATTAACAGGTAGACTAACGGCCTTAAATCGATTTTTAGCTCGGTCAGCTGAACAAGCCTTACCGTTTTTTAAAATTTTAAAGAAAACAGATAAATTCTTATGGACCTCGGAATGTCAAAATGCTTTCGACCAATTAAAAACATACTTAGCTTCTTTACCATCTTTGACTATGCCTATTCATGGAGAACAATTGTACATGTATATAGCTACTACCGAATCTGTGATTAGCTCGGTTTTACTCCGAGAAGATAACCGGGTCCAGAGACCCATCTATTTTGTTAGTAAAGTTTTGCAGGCAGCAGAAAAAAACTATTCTAGCTTAGAAAAGCTAGTCCTAGCCCTAGTTCATTCCACACGACGTTTTCGGCCTTACTTTAACTCGCATGGAGTCACTGTTTATACTGATGCCCCCCTCAAAGTCATCTTACAAAAAGCAGGAGTTTCGGGTCGACTCACCAAATGGGCCATTGAATTAGGGGAGTATGACATCACGTTTGCCCCGCACACGGCAGTCAAAGAACAGGTGTTGGCCGATTTCATAGCTGAAGGAGTACCAGACAAACAGGAGAGCATATCAAGCCCGTCAGAAAAAACAGATTTACTTTTAACCATAGCAGAAGGTGACGATGCGTGGACCCTCTATGTAGATGGTGCCTCAAGCCAGTCCAGGTCGGGTGCGGGGATCATCCTCACCAGTCCAGAAGGAGAAAATCACACTTATGCTTTACGATTCTGTTTCACAGCCACAAACAATGAAGCTGAATACGAAGCCATGATAACCGGTCTGAAGTTAGCTCGGAAATTTGGGATCGTAAATCTAAAAATTTGTTCAGACTCCCAGCTTGTAGTTAAACAAATTTTGGGGGAGTATAAGGCTAAGGATCGACAAATGGAGGAGTATTTAACACTGGTGCAACAGCAACTAAAATTTGTTCCAAAATGGGTCATAGAACGGGTCCCACGAAGCAAAAATACAAATGCCGATGCCTTGTCCAAATTGGCTTCTTCGGTTTTCTCACACTTGACTAAAACCGTTCTAGTAGAAGAAGTATATACCAGGAGTACAGCCGAACCAGCTATCATGTCCATAAGAGAAGGTCAGGATTGGAGGTTTCCTATATGGCAATATCTACAAGATGGCATTTTACCAGATTCACGGAAGGAAGCTCAACGAATACAAAGGAAGGCCGAACATTATCAAATAATTGGGGAGGACCTGTATAAGAAGGGTTTTTTGATGCCTTTACTTAAGTGCCTGGGATCGGGAGAAGCGGCGGCCATGCTAAAGGAAGTACATCAAGGAGATTGCAGGTCTCACATTGGGGCTCGGAATTTGGCCAAGAAAATAATTGGGGCTGGGTTTTATTGGCCCCGATTATTTCAAGAAGCAGTGGAGTATGTTCAACAGTGTTCCAGTTGCCAACACAATGCGACAATTCACAAATTGCCGGCCTCCAGCTTTACTGGGATTATTGCCCCATGGCCTTTCGCTGAATGGGGGATAGATCTCATGGGCCCGTTTCCTAAGATCGGTTCATGCCACTATCTTGTTGTGGCCATAGAATATTTCACAAAGTGGGTAGAAGCCGAGGCACTAACAAATATTACGGGGCGAACCGTAGCTCGGTTTCTTTGGAGGCAAGTCATTTGTCGATTCGGTGTGTCCAGATTGGTTATTTCGGACAATGGAACTCAGTTCGAATCTAAGGAGTTCACAGCCTTGTGTTCAAAACTTGGTATCACCCAACGTTTCGCCTCAGTAGCTCATCCTCCAGCAAATGGACAAGTAGAACTCACAAACCGAACTTTGTTGCACGGGCTGAAATCCAGATTAGAAGATAAAGGTAAAAATTGGGTAGAACAGCTGCCCCATGTGCTTTGGTGCCACCGGACTACGCCCAAATCGGCCACAGGGAAGACCCCTTTCGAGTTGGCCTTTGGGGTCAACGCCGTCATCCCTCCAGAAATACAAAGTGGAGCCCCACGAGTTATGCACTTCGAAGGGGATCAAAACCGAAAAAATTTGGAGCTTAGCTTGGATTTGATAGAAGAAGTTCGGGACTCAGCCTATACACATCAGCTAAACTACAAAAATTTAGTTCGGCAACACTATGATGCTCGGGTCAAACATCGAGCCTTTGTACCAGGAGACTTAGTCTTACGAAACCGATCTATCAGCAAACCACAAGAACAAGGCAAGTTATTTTCTAATTGGGAAGGGCCTTATCGGGTAATCGAAGCCCGACCTACCGGAAGTTATATTTTGGAAGACTTGCAAGGACGATTGATTCCGCGAACTTGGAATGCAGCACACTTGAGAAAATATTATCAGTAAAGTAGTCCGAGTTAGAGATGAAAAAGGCAAAATTTGAAGGAAACAGAAAAGGTCATTTTCATTCAATAATCAAGCTCGGTTACAAATACGGTCTGAATACTACAAAAGTTCTTCGAAAGGGACCAAAATCAGAAAAAATTCTACGAAGTATAAAACCAAGTACATCACTGCAACTGCATCTAGGCATGCTACCTACATTCCTCACACAGTTGGAAGGAAGGGCAAGCCCGATCTAAAGGAAAAGCCGAGCTCAGGAAGGAGGAGCTTGAGAAGAGGCTTCATCTGCTATTTCCTGGGGGTCGACCACAGGATCCTCTTCGACCTTTTCTGGAATTGGAACACCGATGTCTTGGCATTCTTGCTTGATTTCTTCTACTAAGTCGAAAGGATCACGTCCCTCCGGAAGCAAAGAAGACTGGGCTATGGAGTCTTCTGGAGCACCTTCTGCCGACCTGGAGCCTTTTAGCTCGTCCCAGCATATAGTATACCCGCACTGGATTAGCTCGAAAAAACGCCGGTTCATCAACTCCAGCAGGGTCCCTTCCTTAAAAAGTTTCAGCTCGGCCTGACGAGATGCTTCAGCCTCTTCCGAACTGACCATCGCTGCAGCCTTCTTTGTAGCCTCTTCTGCAGTTTTCTTAGCCTCTTCGGCAGCTTTCTCCAGGGCAGTTTTCTCCTTCACCCAGGAAGACTTTTCTTCTTTCAGGGCCTTCATCTCTGCTTCCAGGCCCTGGATCTTGGTCACCAGTTGGCTGGACTTCGTGCTCAGGTCTTGGTTTTGCTGCATTAGCCCGGTTTTTTCAACTTCAAGCCCTGAAATCTTGCTTTTCTCGAGCCCCAGCTGAAACTCCAATTCCTCCACGGCCTTGTTCGGATTCTTCGACCTCTCCAGCTCATAGCTTTGGGCTAGGACATCCAAAGCTGTCGTTCTTCTGTTTGTGGCCGCATAATTAAACAAGACCTGCAAAAATCCGAGACAAGGGTATTATGAAAGTGATGTCCCAGGTAACCTTTTATTTCAGAAAAAATTTCTAACTATGTTTGGAAAATCACCTTTTTTATATGCGCGGCTATAAGGGTCTCCTGCTCCACCGCTTCATTCAAATGGTCCCGGAGCTTCTCGCTAGCTCGGATAATCTCCTCGAAAGATTGAGAAGACTCGGCCGCCACTTCCTGAAATGGCATAAGATCCTCTGGTGGTGGCTCCGACAAATCGACCTGATGAATAGGCCGAGCTAGGGAGATCGGTCTCGCCCTTTGATCTCTTAGCACAATAACCCTTTCTTTGGTCACTGGGTCTGCGGGACCCAACAGGTCATCAGGACTAGGCAACTCGGCTCCAGTAGGGGGGCCCGATAGAATTTGCGGAGCTTTGGCAGCCTTAGCTGCCTGGATTTCTTCTGGGGTCGGCCTTTTCTTTTTTGTGACCCGAGTCATCAATGCCGAGCTGGGTGGATCGGCAACCTCTACCTCATCTGTAAGATCAATCTCAGCCGATCTTTTTGAAGATCCTGAAGCTGCAGCAGGTTTTTTGGCTTTTTTCTTCCTTCCGAACCCACCTAGACTACCTGAAAACGAGCAACATGCAAAAATAAAAATTACCGAGCTATGAAGGAAGAGGATATCATAAATAAAAAGTTTAAGGGACAGGTATTTGCTGGTCATGTCCATGCTTACGAAAGATCGGTATGTCAAGTTATTAATTGTGTTATATTGTGTCCAGTATCCAAAACTACGCAATTTCACTTAAGTAATGTATGAGCAACACATATAGGAGGGTCTTGGCTTGTGTTTACAAATGTACATTGTTCTGTCCTAAACAGGAACGGGTATCAAATATTGCATACAACATTGTAAATGGTGTTTGCCAACCTGTTAGTGATCAATCTGCGCCAGTTTATATAACCATTGGCGATGGAGGAAACATCGAAGGCCTTGCCACCAAGTGAGATATACTAACCTGTTTCTGTCCGAACATTAATTTAGTGAAACTTGAGAAAATCTGGTTATATAATCTACATTAATTTTGCAGCATGACAGAGCCACAGCCCAAATATTCAGCTTTCCGTGAGGCTAGTTTCGGTCATGCTGTATTGGATATAAAGAACCGCACACACGCCCGCTTCGGTTGGCATCGCAACCAAGATGGATATGCTGTTGAAGCTGACTCTATGTGGTTTCATAATCGCTTTTGGTACCCAGTTGGGGATGCTGTAGTCGTCAAATCTTAATGTTTCCATTGTGCTGCTCTACATATTTGGCATCCTCATCTCCAAGAATACAAACTACACTATCCGCGATCGTTTCATTGAATACCCACGATTGGTTTGGTCAGCTAACAGGAATACTCCTGTTCAAATCAATGCAACATTGCGACTAAGCCAAGATGGAGATCTGATCCTGGAAAACTCAGATGGAACGCTGGTTTGGTCCAGCCACACAGGAGGGAAGTCCGTTGCAGGCATGAATTTGACAGAGAGTGGAAATCTCGTGCTCTTCGGCCGAAACAACGAGCCCATTTGGCAATCTTTTGATCATCCTACTGATTCCTTACTTTTAGGACAGAAGCTGATGAGAGGAAAGCGGCTGACATCCAGTGTTTCGGCATCGAATCAGAGTGAAGGTTTGTTTTATCTCTCTCTTGAGACTGATGATGCGTCTTTGGCTGCTAAAAATTTACCCCCGGATCAAGGGTTGGCTGCTTATATACAGTCAGATCCACCTCAAAGGTATTTTTTCGATAGCTTTGCAATGGGTGTAGACTTAGATCTTCAGTATGTTGAATTCATCAATGGAAGCTTCCAGTACCATACTTTTTCATCATCAGCTCGATTTATGAAGTTTGGGCCAGATGGGCACCTAAAGGTATTTCGATGGGGTGCAAATGATTGGACTGAAGATGTTGATCTTCTCGGTTCCAGAGTTTGTGACTACCCCATGGTGTGTGGAAGGTATGGCGTTTGTTCGGCCGGGCAATGTAGTTGTCAAAACCACAAGTGGTCAGGGAAACATTTTCAGACAAAAAGATTATCGTCAACCAAATCTTGGATGTTCACTGGTCACACGGATTTCTTGTGATCATTCGAAAGATCATAGTCTTCTCGAGCTGACCAACACAACTTACTTTGTATCCCATTCATTTGCAGGGGATACGATAGTGGAAGACTGCAAAAATCGTTGTCTAAACAACTGCTCTTGCCAAGCAGCTCTTTTTGCTAGAGCTCGGAATAGTCATTCAAGGAAAGGCAATTGTGTATTGTTGAATGAGGTATTTTCTATTGCTAACAATGATAATTATCAATTTGATGGGTCTAACACTACTCTGTATATTAAAGTGCAACATACTTATTCCAAAGCCTCAAGGCGTAGTGGAACAGTTATAATAGGTTCTGCCCTCTCATCTGTCTTTGGGGTGCTTTTGGTGATTGGCTTATTCCGTATTCTACTCAGGATACGAAATAAGAGACGGAGTGAAACAGAGGAGGATATTATGGACTATGTATCTGGAATGCCTACAAGATACTCTGACGAGAATTTGAAAGCTGCCACTCAAGATTTTAGTAAGAAACTTGGAGAAGGAGGCTTTGGATGTGTTTATGAGGGGACACTAAGCAATGGCACAAAAGTAGCTGTTAAGTGTCTTGATGGTTTAGCAAAAGTGAAGGCTTCATTTCTCGTGGAAGTCAAAACGATTGGTGGCATTCACCATGTTAATTTGGTGAAACTGATTGGATTTTGTTTCGAGAAATCGCACCGGCTTCTTGTTTATGAATATATGGCCAATAGGTCCCTGGAGGGATGGATCTTTTGTGGAGAGCAAAACCATTGTCTTCCATGGAATGCAAGGAGAAAAATCATCACAGATGTAGCCAAGGGATTAGCCTATCTTCATGAAGATTGCAGTCAAAAAATAATTCACTTGGACATCAAACCTCAAAATATCCTCTTGGATCTGAACTTCAATGCCAAAATCTCCGATTTTGGACTGTCCAAGCTGATTGAAAAGGATCAAAGCCGAGTTGTCACGAGGATGAGAGGAACGCCAGGATACATGGCTCCAGAATGGTTGAGTTCAGTCATCACAGAAAAGGTGGACGTTTACAGCTTTGGCGTAGTGATGTTGGAAATAATTTGTGGGCGGAATAATCTGGATTGGTCCAGGACAGAGGAGGAAAAGCACTTGCTGAGTGTGTTCAAGAAAAAAGCAGAAGAAGAAAAACTTGAGGAATTGGTGGATTCAAAAAGCGAGGACATGGTGAACCACGTTGAAGAAGCAATGGAGATGATGGGGATTGCAGCATGGTGTTTACAGGGAGATTTCACAAGAAGGCCATCAATGCCCACAGTAGTTAAAGTGTTAGAGGGCTCGGTGTCTGCTGAAACCAATCTTGATTATGACTTTTTGAATCCAACCATAGTTGCGAAAATGGCAACAACTGTTTATGATGCTACTGAGTTTCTGCCTTCAGAATTGTCGGGTCCAAGATAGATCAAAATCATTCATTTCAGTTCAGAAAGCTCAGGGCATTTGTAATTTTAAATAGCTTCTTGGCTGTTTTCTTGTCATTTTAATTAATGCAATCACCCATCTTCTATCATTTCAGTGGGAAAGAACTGTTTTTCATGTAATGCCAAATTTTTATCTTTGCCCATAACACATGAGAAAAAACATCACATTACAATTTCAACTCTACAAGGTTAAAAACTTTGCCAAGCAGCTCTCACCACGATGGCAATCATCCTGGACAGCAAGCCCTCAAGACAATACCAACAACCGAGACAGCCAGAAATGATGCGGTTTCAATTCAGGCCACCCCAGACCAAGATACATTGGCACTAAAAAACATATCCACAGCGGAAGAGATAAGGGTAGCCAAGGATAATTTTCAAGCAGCTAGAGTCTTCGCGGTCAAACTCTCCTCAGGCAACCTTAGAGAACTCTGTACAACAGGTTAAATCAGCACCGGTGCCAAAGTTGAAGCCGCTCAAAAAAGTTTTTACCCCAATCCTAAGCCGAAATGTGGAAACAGATGCTCAACTTATACAAAGAATGCCGGATCACCCACATATTCTAGTGAAATATTCAGTGCCACAATCCCCTCCCGCAGTGATGATGATGACCATTTCGATTTTCAAGAACCAGAGTTTGGCCCCTGGGAAGAAGTTTCAGATGAGGACGAAAGGCACTACATACGGTCTCCAACAAAAAAAGATTGAAAATCAGAGGCATTTTATGAATATGCTCTACGGAAACAAAAAAAGGTTTACTACTATAGAAATTTGACTCGTCGATTCCCATGAAGCATTATAGACACTTGTGTTTGGCTCCTTTAGTTTTTTAAATTCCTTATATGTTTTCCTTTTTCTCCTTTATGCTGTAATGAAATGGATATCCAATCCCACTTTTTAATTTAAAAAAAAATACTTTGCATTCCTTGCTACCAAACTTTAGCTTAAGCCCAATTGCCCCTTCCATTTTTACTTGAGAAACAAACAATTATTGCTACTGAAATGTTGTCTTATTCAATATTCTGTTAATTAGTGGATTTGACGATGGGGCCATTAGGGCAATATTCACATCTTCTCATGGTTATAATTAGTAGATTGAATTAACAAATTGGTGACCACAATTTGGTCATGAATATTGTCATCAAATTTGGAGAACAAAAATGTGATCACAAATTCCCGTGGCCAAACTGTTTTTGTCACTAAAGGTTACCAAGCGCCGTTAACCCTTTTTATTGTGACCAAAATACTGACCAGTATTTTTGTAGCAAAATTCATACTTTTGGCGACTAATTGTGTTCTTTTTGTGACCCAATTAGTGACTAGTTTTCCGGTCACCTATTGGTGACCACTTATAGATAGTCTTTCGATAGCTTTGCAATGGGTGTAGACTTAGATCTTCAGTATGTTGAATTCATCAATGGAAGCTTCCAGTACCATACTTTTTCATCATCAGCTCGATTTCTGAAGTTTGGGCACCTAAAGGTATTTCGATGGGGTACAAATGATTGGACAGAGGATGCTGATCTTCCCTATAACAGAGCTTGTGATTACCCCATGGTGTGTGGAAGTATGGCGTTTGTTCGGCCGGGCAATGTAGTTGTCCTGAAACCACAAGTGGTCAGGGAAACATTTTCAGACAAAAAGATTATCGTCAACCAAATCTTGGATGTTCACTGGTCACACAGATTTCTTGTGATCATTCGAAAGATCATAGTCTTCTCAAGCTGACCAACACAACTTACTCTATATCCCATTCATTTGCAGGGGATATGATAGTGGAAGACTGCAAAAATCGTTGTCTAAACAACTGCTCCTGCCAAGCAGCTCTTTTTGCTAGAGCTTGGAATAGTCATTCAAGGAAAGGCAATTGTGTATTGTTGAATGAGGTATTTTCTATTGCTAACAATGATAATTATCAATTTGATCGGTCTAACACTACTCTGTATATTAAAGTGAAACATACTTATTCCAAAGCCTCAAGGCATAGTGGAACAGTTATAATAGCTTCTGCCCTCTCAACTGTCTTTGGGGTGCTTTTTGTGATTGGTTTATTCCTTGTTCTACTCAGGATACGAAATAAGAGACGGAGTGAAACATAGGAGGATATTATGGACTATGTATCTGGAATGCCTACAAGATACTCTTACGAGAATTTGAAAGCTGCCACTCAAGATTTTAGTAAGAAACTTGGAGAATGAGGCTTTGGATGTGTTTATGAGGGGACACTAAGCAATGGCACAAAAGTAGCTGTTAAGTGTCTTGATGGTTTAGCAAAAGTGAAGGCTTCATTTCTCGTGGAAGTCAAAACGATTGGTGGCATTCACCATGTTAATTTGGTGAAACTGATTGGATTTTGTTTCGAGAAATCGCACCGGCTTCTTGTTTATGAATATATGGCCAATAGGTCCCTGGAGGGATGGATCTTTTGTGGAGAGCAAAACCATTGTCTTCCATGGAATGCAAGGAGAAAAATCATCACAGATGTAGCCAAGGGATTAGCCTATCTTCATGAAGATTGCAGTCAGAAACTAATTCACTTGGACATCAAACCTCAAAATATCCTCTTGGATCTGAACTTCAATGCCAAAATCTCCGATTTTGGACTGTCCAAGCTGATTGAAAAGGATCAAAGCCGAGTTGTCACGAGGATGAGAGGAACGCCAGGATACATGGCTCCAGAATGGTTGAGTTCAGTCATCACAGAAAAGGTGGACGTTTACAGCTTTGGCGTAGTGATGTTGGAAATAATTTGTGGGCGGAATAATCTGGATTGGTCCAGGACAGAGGAGGAAAAGCACTTGCTGAGTGTGTTCAAGAAAAAAGCAGAAGAAGAAAAACTTGAGGAATTGGTGGATTCAAAAAGCGAGGACATGGTAAACCACGTTGAAGAAGCAATGGAGATGATGGGGATTGCAGCATGGTGTTTACAGGGAGATTTCACAAGAAGGCCATCAATGCCCACAGTAGTTAAAGTGTTAGGGGGCTCGGTGTCTGCTGAAACCAATCTTGATTATGACTTTTTGAATCCAACCATAGTTGCGAAAATGGCAACAACTGTTTATGATGCTACTGAGTTTCTGCCTTCAGAATTGTCGGGTCCAAGATAGATCAAAATCATTCATTTCAGTTCAGAAAGCTCAGGGCATTTGTAATTTTAAATAGCTTCTTGGCTGTTTTCTTGTCATTTTAATTAATGCAATCACCCATCTTCTATCATTTCAGTGGGAAAGAACTGTTTTTCATGTAATGCCAAATTTTTATCTTTGCCCATAACACATGAGAAAAAACATCACATTGCAATTTCAACTCTATAAGGTTAAAAACTTTGCCAAGCAGCTCCTCACCACGATGGCAATCATCCTGGACAGCAAGCCCTCAAGACAATACCAACAACCGAGACAGCCAGAAATGATGCGGTTTCAATTCAGGCCACCCCAGACCAAGATACATTGGCACTAAAAAACATATCCACAGCGGAAGAGATAAGGGTAGCCAAGGATAATTTTCAAGCAGCTAGAGTCTTCGCGGTCAAACTCTCCTCAGGCAACCTTAGAGAACTCTGTACAACAGGTTAAATCAGCACCGGTGCCAAAGTTGAAGCCGCTCAAAAAAGTTTTTACCCCAATCCTAAGCCAAAATGTGGAAACAGATGCTCAACTTATATAAAGAATGCCGGATCACCCACATATTCCAGTGAAATATTTAGTGCCACAATCCCCCCCCCCCCCCCCCCCCCCCCCCCCCCCCCCCCCCCGCAGTGATGATGATGACCATTTCGATTTTCAAGAACCAGAGTTTGGCCCCTGGGAAGAAGTTTAAGATGAGGACGAAAGGCACTACATACGGTCTCCAACAAAAAAAGTTTGAAAATCAGAGACATTTTACGAATATGCTCTACGGAAACAAAAAAAGGTTGACTATAGAAATTTGACTCGTCGATTCCTATGAAGCCTTATAGACACTTGTGTTTGGCTCCTTTTAGTTTTTTAAATTCCTTGTATGTTTTCCTTTTTCTCTTTTATGCTGTAATGAAATGGGTATCCAGTCCCACTTTTTAATTTTAAAAAAAATACTTTGCATTCCTTGCTACCAAACTTTAGCTTAAGCCCAATTGCCCCTTCCATTTTTACTTGAGAAACAAACAATGTATTGCTACTGAAATGTTGTCTTATTCAATATTCTGTTAATTAGTGGATTTGACGATGGGGCCATTAGGGCAATATTCACATCTTCTGATGGTTATAATTAGTAGATTGAATTAACAAATTGGTGACCACAATTTGGTCATGAATATTGTCATCAAATTTGGAGAACAAAAATGTGATCACAAATTCCCGTGGCCAAACTGTTTTTGTCACTAAAGGTTACCAAGCGCCGTTAACCCTTTTTATTGTGACCAAAATACTTACCAGTATTTTTGTAGCAAAATTCATACTTTTGGCGACTGATTGTGTTCTTTTTGTGACCCAATTAGTGACTAGTTTTCCGGTCACCTATTGGTGACCACTTATAGATAGTCACTAAAACAGCCCTTGAGTAACCTCCATTTTTAAGGTTGACAATCCGAAGTGATCGAGCTTTGCTGACCACTCTATAACCAAGGTTATTTTGGTCACAGAACCTTTGGTGATTAGATTCTTTCTTAATATTCTATAATGTTAAAAAAATTAATTTTCAATATATTCAAAATAAAGTTAGATGTAAACAACACATTTAGCTTTTTAATAACATTTTTTTAACTAAACACCAAATCTATATTTTTAAAATTAAATTTGATTACGCATTTAATTTATTTATTGCAAAAACTAAAGACACAAAATTGGGCCTCTGGCAGGCTAAAACAATAATGGTTTACAAATTTACATTGCGTTAAATTTTTTTATCTTAAAGGTGGGATTGGTTAATCGTTTTATTTATCTTGTTAAAATAAAAGGAATAAAAATAATGAAAAAAATAAAAATAAAAACAAAAACAAACCCAAAGGTTTACATTTTGTTGCCCCTTTTGTTGAATTTTTGCTAGTCCACTGTGGGCTGCTTTCGAAGGTGATAATCAAAATAAATTGCAGGCTTTTTGGGGCCTAAGACTATTGTTCTACTACCTCCCCATCGTCACCCTCGTATTTAGTTTTCCATGAACCATAATCAGTCAACGCCCCATCGTCTTCGATTATACCATCACTTCGGACCTCTGCTGAGTGCGGACCAGATGATGTAGTTGGAATGCAAGGTCTAGTCGTCATCCGTGCAATGAGTTGAGTATTTGTGGACATCTTATGTACTGCAACTGGAGCGATAATCCTCTGTAGAGACTTAAATTTAAGAACTGGCAGGGACTTGTATACTTTGGCAGGCATCTATTGAGGCACTTCAAGTGCACCTTGGATGGCATTGGACCACAGTGGCGTGGCGGCTAGTTTTGTAATTGCTTCAGCAGTGAGGTTTGTCGTGGGTAAAGATTCTGGAGGTGGAGTTGTACGAATTGTACTTGGAGCCAGAAGGAGCAAAGGGGATGGATTCGGCGTCGACTCTGCAAAAATAACCTCACTATCACTATCTAAGGCTGGGGACTAGACCTCCACAGGGGCATTTTATTGAATAGGTGGCGGGGCTGGTCCAGGGGTGTAGAGGACTGTGCGCAGAGCTAGGCACTTGGCGCAGAGAGGGGCGTGCTGGGCTAGGGGATTGGCGCAGCGAGCTGCGTGCTGGGTAGGGTGCTGAGCGTCGAGAAGTGAGGCACGTACCCTGGGGGTTCACAATTTCTGATCGGTGATGACATGTCTGAACCCGAGGAGCTTGGAGCTCCTCTTGCAAATTCGGGAAAACCTCTAGTGTCAAGAATTAGTTTGATACCACTGTGGGTTTGGGCAGATTTTTGGGGATGAATTTCAATGGAGGTTTGGGTTGTGGATCATTCCCCATTGGAAGCTTTGGTTACTGATAGGTGTCTTTTAGTTCTTTATTTCTAGAGTCTTTCTTGGAAATTCTCACGGGTATATGCCTAGTTTTGTATAGATAATTACAGGGTTTGGACACAAGGCAGTGAAAGAAGAAAGATTGCAAAAGAGAGCTAAAACAGAGGTCAATTTGCCCAAATAGATGGTTGGCGTAGCAACAAGCAGAAGTGCGATTCTTTGCACTTAAGACTTGCATGGGCCGATTATTGAACTATGGATTTGCAGAATGTCACAAAGGGTTTGACCGAATATGTAAAGAGAAAAGCCCAAGGGATAATTAAATTGCCTAATTTGATTATTCCATTTGAAGCAAGTATTTGGAAGGAACCATGTTTCCATGTTTATAGGAAGTAATTTCCTATTGTGCTATTGATTGGTTTTGATCGAATTCTTGGAGGAGAAATCAATGAGTTGCCTAATCTAAAGTTACTTCCAGTACAAGTTGTTCCTTTGTTTCCTATTCCAATTATAATTCCTTATTAGAAGTAGTTTCCTATTTTTAAGAGGTGATTAGTTGGTTTCCTTTTGTAACACCAATTCTACAAACTATATATGGATGGAATTGGTGCAGAAGAGGATATAGCGTTAGATATCTCATTTTTTTATCTAGTTTATGTCAGTAGAAATATTCTGAGAAAACAGTAGCGATAGTTTTTATTTTGTTCGTCTGGATTACTTTCCGTTGGAGGGTCTGTTTGCCCACGTGGAAGACGGTTTTCTCGTGGATTTTCCAACACTTTCAATACAAGTATATTCTTCCTGTCTATTTTATTGCTTTTGGTTTATGATGTCTTTTATTATTGATAATTGTTTCATTTCATGAATTATGAGTAGCTAATTTCTTAATTGCAGCACAAAGTAATGAACAGCAATCCATGCTTGTATGAAACCTAAGTGTTATTAATTAAATCGTATATGTTCCTTTTCACTCTGGGTGTATAACTTTTATGACTTGAATTTATATGAGCTTGCGCAACTTGTTTAAATTCGGGTAGAACCAATTAATTTGTCTCACTACTTCATAAGACATTTAGTGGACAGAGTAATTAGTGGTGAAGTTACCGTCAGGTAATGCAGAGTACAAAGTTAATAATTCTTAGACTGCGATTGCCCAGCAAGAAGAACTAAAATCAGGTTTCCCTAAATTCTAATGTTGTTAGTACAATTAATTAGGTGATCGGCATATTTTGGCCTAGTTGTGTATTAATTAGGGTACAATTATATCTGTGCGTATTCACGGTAATCTATAACTAGTTGATGATATGCGGTTTAACATATTATTGTGTTTGTGATTACATGCATACGATTGTTGTGATTTACATGTTGTTGGAATTCCTTATTAATTGATGTTAATCTTTGTATAGTTAAAATTTTAGTTATAATTTCTCAAGTGACAAAACAAGTCTCTTTAAGAGACACAAAGGTGGTTGCTAACCGAAAAAGTGACTAAATTTGATAGAAAAAGAATTTTAATCAATTGTTCCCTATGGAATCGACCATGTTATTGATTTGATAGAAAAAGAATTTTAATCAATTGTTCCCTATGGAATCGACCATGTTATTGATGAGTGTCTTTTAGTTGTTTTATTTTAGCGTCTCTTGGGTGCTTTTCACGGGTATATTTGTTGTTTTATGAAGCCAAGAGCAGGTGTTTAGAGACTGAGTTAAGAAAGAGAAGAATGAGCTAAAAGGAGGAAAAAGCAAGGGTCCGTTTGGTTAAATGGAAGGTAGTAGCGGAAAAAGGTGCAGCGATGGAGAACATTCTGGTGTTCCAACCGTGAATAAAGAGTATCGATTGTTCTAGAATCAATAAATAGGAGAGTTATCTCAAGTCTAAAAATTTTACTGAAAAAGAAGAGATAAAAAAATATTCTGGAATTTGTTCAGGAAGGAGAAAGAAAGAGATAAGGATGAAATTTGAAGAGAAGTGATAAGATCAAAATTGATCTAATCAGATGGAATACACGTATGCAGCAGCTGGAGAAGAATTATTCTCCCTACTTTTTAGCTATTTCTACTACTACAAATAGAGGGGAGTGCTGATTGGAAAAGGCATTTAGATTCAGTTTTATTTTTCTTTTCATACGTTCCTCGAAGCTCCCCTGCTTTTCTCTCCATTAATATATTAATTCATTTTCTTTATGTTAAGTTTATTGTTTTTCTTTAATTTAGTTTTATTGGTTTATTCTCTTTCGTAGTTGAAGTTTGATCAAATTTGTTTATAATTGTGAGATATAAAAGTATTCTCAATGTAGTATGTATGCATGAATTCCTAATTATCTTTTATGCATAAATCTTAATTGTGAAGATAATGGGTGATAATTCTTAAAGTTAACCCGATAAGAATTGTTAATATCAGGTTTCCCTAATTCCTAAAGCTGTTAGTATAGTTAATAAGGTGTCGTAGGGAGCCCACTGCCTGTTATCTATATTAATTAGGGAAGCAATTATGTCGTAGGGAGCCCACGGTAATTGTCGATAAAGTAAGGGAAAATTGGGTCGTGTCTGTGGATTTCTTATTAGTCGAAACGTCGTAGACTATTGACACGTCTATCGACAATGGCTACTTTGGATCGCAGTAATCTATAACTAGTTGATTTATGTCTGCATGCATATTTTGACTTGAAATTATTGTTCTTCTAATATTGCATGCATGGGTACCTCGGGGCTAGTGACATATCCTTTTTGGGGCTGGTGATTCATCATATTTGAATGAATTACTTGAATTAGTTTGATAGTTCATTAGACTATTGACACGTGTAATGGATAGATGTCATTGGGGTTCATCGTTCCTAGAATTAACTGATTCGTGTTTTGCATGACAATTTTTTAATCAATGAGCAATTGCATGAATTAATCGAAATCAATGCTTCAACTAGATTCTTTTATTAACGGGAGAAATTAAAATTACCAGTCCCTGTGGAGACGATCCTACTTATTGCTATACTAGTTTTTAGTAGGTTTTTATAAATGCTTTTGATAGCTGAAACGACACCTATCAGTTATCATTGTGCTATTTTTAGCTATTATTGCAGGTTTACACAGCACTTTTAATGTGTTTGATAGGGCTCACGATGGTCCTACCAGTTGCAGTGTATGTTTTGGGAGTTTTTGGGGCTTGAGGGAGTTTGTGAATCGGACCTTCATGAGGCTTAAATGGTTGGTTGAACTGCTTCCTTTCATTCAGTTGGCAACTTTCGTGGGTGTGACCAATCTTTAAACATGTTGAGCAATACAGTGGGTTTCTCCGTATTCAATCCATTGCCAATACCAAATTTCTGCCCCAACCCAAATTTGATAAAGTAATGGCTTATGAACATCCATCTCTACCCAAACACGAGCTACTTGTAGCCTGTTAATTGTAGTTGCTAATTTAGTTTTCATGGCCTTTCCAAGTTGGTTTCTGAAAACTGCATATTCATCGAAAAGTTGAAAGGGAAATCCCTACAAATCTATTGGAGAATCAAAAGACGGATTGAAGTCCGGTGTCCACTTCACAATCCGAATGGAGTATTTGCAAAAATTCAAAACTCTGTTTAGCCAATGTGGATATTCTTCTTCGCTATCAAATCGGATCAAAACTTGGTATTTGTCAATCAAGTCAATTTGAATTTTTTCTTGAAATCGACCATCTGAAAATTAGTCCCAAGGATTTCCATAGATGGCCTTGAATGGAAGAATTTTCCAATCAAGGCAAGTTGAAGGGTTTTGGCAAGCAGTTCCACTTCTGCCTTTGCAAAAAGTACTGCAAGATCTCCAAGATGAGTGATTTTGGGTGTGTTTGGATCGCTGGTGTAAGGCTTACGCGAATTCTGGATCAAGGGCCTCGAAGTACGCCCCGTGGCCGCCCGAGGCCCACAGACCCTCCATGACATAGCGTTGTGATCATGCATAGGTGTTAATTAGTATCCCAAATCAAAAAATAAGAGTGATATAGAGTAATTAATAAGAAAGTTGGGCCCAAGACCTATTAGTTCGATCTTTTAGGTCAAGTTGGGCTTCAGTGTTATTTTTGGACTCTATGGTGAGATGCATTGTGTTATCTTCCCGAGGGGCATATTCCCCAACACGGAGGGCTGCCGGAGAAGAAATCCAAAAAAATAGAAGGCGCTAGAAAGTAGGATCTGAGAGCATTTTTCGGAGCACCCGCATGCCACTTGTTTTTCTTTTGAACAGTTATCTTTACCACATCACGTTAAATTTTTATAATCTATTTGTACCAGTTTCCGAAGGGCATAAGCATAGTAAGTCTCAGCTCATCCATCCTGCTCCGGGGCTTGAATATAATATTACTAAATATTAATTCTTTATTATTAAATATTTTCTCTTGGAGCAGTTTCCGACCACTCTTAACTTTGGTCGCATTTCCACATAATTAAGAGTCAATTAACAACGACTGCTCTCTCTCTACAAATACTATTAATTGTGCTTGACTTGAGGCGAGGAGACATCCGACCGAAAGAGAACTTTGCTGCAGGCCATAGATTCCACAAACTTGTGAGTTAACTCATACGAATTGGGCATAGCTATTTGGGAACTAAAACACTGTCTTGTTGCTGAACTGATTGAACACGTTGGAAAGCTATTATGTTGTAGGAATTAAGTAATGTGTTGCTACATGCCATTGTATTGTTCCAAATCTTCTAATGAAAAAAATTTAAACTTGGTTAAAACAATTGGGTCACTTGTATCTAAAACAGGGCACTACTATTTTAGAACTAAGCTGTTAGTTGAATGTGATAAATTTGTCACACCCGTGAGAATAATCAAGTTTATACACTACCCCTAAAAAAAGAAGTGCATTTATCTATCTAGTTTATATTAATTCTCATCAGCCATTGTGTTTGGGTATGCCTTTAGTTTATCTTTAGAAGAGAAGCATTCCTCATTTCAAAGTGTTCAGTATTTTTCAACTTTAAAGGCATTATGATATCATCTCTTAATGATATTGGATATGATGCTTCAAATTTAGTGATTCATTTTGTGGTCTGAACATGGATTCAGTTACTCATGTCCAGGGGAAACTATGCCCAAATTTCGCGAGGCTAAACACACTAGTATACAATAATACACTTCAAATTTGATGAAAAAGTAAACAAGTTTAGTCTAATCCCCCAACATCTTATTTTCAATACAAAGCAAACCACACCCTAAAACTTCTGAAATCATAAAATCACTAAACCCTAATCGATAACTATCATGGGTTGGGTGTCTATATTACCTATGCTATCGACGTACAGCCTTTGATAATTATCTAAGCGAGATTGTAGCCTGTTCTTCAACTCATCCATCATGTCTTTCTTATGGTGTCGCCACAACACACAGATTGGGGGCAATAAGATTTCATCCCTCGTCTCCAAACAAATGAAATGGTTGCCCCGGATGTGACCGATAGTGATATACATGTTCGGATCATCACATACGCTGGAATCCCGCAAGCGAAGTGGAAGGAAGGTGCAACATTCTGCTCCGTAGAATGCGAATACCCTCTGGTACCTCGTGGCGACAAGTAGGCCAAATAGATAAGTATCAAACCAAAACTCCTCTGTTGCAGGACTTATATGGTAATCCAACACTGTATGAGCTTTATCGTACATTGCTTCATCGAGAACTCCAAACCATAATGAGGCATACGCGTGAAGTTCATGTAACAGCTCCCACCGGAATTGTGACAAAGTGACTCGTCACCATATACGAATTTAGTCATTTTTATAATCCACAGTGTCCATCCCCCATTACATTTTTATAATCCACAACATAATCGAACACAAACTGTTTTACCAAAGACGGCAGGTTGAAAGGCCAGTTGAATTCGTTAGAAGTCATTCAATTCCTCCTGGTTGATGACCCACTTGACCTGCTGCGCCCTGCACATGTTATTCGTATGCATGAAACAATAGATGCATCATAATAAAAAAGTGAAAAAAAAACACAATTGAAATGGATATGGCAACTATATGTACCTCTACCTCTAGATCTGCCTCTGCCTATGCCGGCATCCCTCTCAGCATGCTAGTAGCCCGATAGATCTCGCTGCGTAGAGTTGTTCCTCTGCCTTCCCCTATGTGGCCTTTGTATCGGATCAGCGAGGGCAGCAATCTCTGGATGCAAAGTGCTATGCATGACACCCGCTACTCTATAAATGTCCGTAGTCAGACGTTGCGAGGTCTCAACATACATCTCATGCAGTCGCCCTGGTGCTGTTTGCCGTTCCTCATCGCTAGGCATGTTTTCCTCATCCAAAGATAGGGTTCTCAAGAAGAGGTCCACATCCAAAGGATCAATAGGTGTGTAATTTCTTACCATTTCAACCATCTGATGCGCACACGGCAAGCCATAGCTGGTTCGCAGTTCACAACCACACAGCTCACTATTTGCCCCATAGACTGCACCTCTCTTTTTGTATTCATTTAACAACAACAGTATGGCATCTTGCGAAACTCTGCCATTGATCCTACTATACAACAGGTAATTGCCTTCACGCAATGTTTTGTTCCGAGATGCCTCCATTTTACTACGGATCTCACCCAAATGCAACTTTATCATCTCATGTATGCCCAGAAAAATTGTAGGAAATGATCCTCTGTCAATTTTAATGGCACACTTCAACATTGCGTGTGCACTCTCAGCCCTGTAGAGATAAAAAAAGGTACAAAATTAATGCTTTAAATTGGAGAATAATGTATAATGGAGTCATATCTATAACTATATGCGACGAAAGTTAATAGAGTCTCACATGTTATTTGTGTGCCCTCCATAATGTTTTATTTCTTTAGTCCAGAATAAGACAAACTTGGTCTTGTGGGGATCCAACCATGTATGGTGCATATAATTAACTACAGATATCTACCGGCCTCTATATTTAGTCTCAATGATTTCCACAGCTTTCGTGAACTTTTCATACGTTAGAGCACTCATCACTCTTCTCCATCGACCTTCAAACTCATCTAATATCTCTTTGTCCGTACACACAGTCGATGCTTTCTTCTTTACATCCATGGCAATATGCCTTTTGCACAATAGTTGTTTAGAATCGGGGAAAACATGGTGCACAGCTTTCAGTAGAGCCGATTCTCTGTCCGTCATAACAACATATGGATATTTCACTGGATCAAAAAGTTTCCTCAACCTATTCATAGCCCAAAAATAAGTTGCATAGGTCTAATCCCTCAAGAAAGCAAAAGCAACATGAATGTATTGATTCGTCGGAATATGAGCGACTATCTGAAGCAGAGACATGTCATACCGGTTGGTCTTGTATGTCGTATCCATATAAAATACGTAAGGAAACGTACGAAGTAGACTAGGAACATCCTCATGGGCGAAAAACACGTTTTCAAGAGCATTACGCTTATCTTCCACTGTGTACCAATAGTAGTACCTGTAATCCTGCATCAGTTTCAAGAGGTATTGTATAGTACTTAAATCTCCCCTCTCGTCTCTTCTAACGTTTGCCGTTTCGTTGTACACCTGCCTGATACGTGTGACGTTAGTCGCATTGTCATATCGCAGTTTTGCCAACATCTGCTTCGAAGCCAAATTTATCTTCATCATTTCTGAAATTTTCTCCTTTTCCTCTTCATTCAACTTGGAGTGCTTTTGATGCCAGTTTCTAACAAGGGATAATTCATAATTGTGCTAACATTTAATGACACTCAACTTCTAGTTACCCCCACTAATTTCTTTCCCTAATAATTAAAAGAGACAACCAATCAGCTTGCTACTAGTGTTGTTACAGGATATTTCCCTTCGCCTAAGGGTGCTTTGCTTCTAACTTTCTCCGATCTATCACAACATATGTCAACTCTCCCTCTTCTCCCTTTTAGAGACCCCTTCCACTCTTTAGAAGAAGTTATTTTAGTATCAAAATGATGCTCTGCCGCTTTGGTTTCAACCCAACCAATCAAATCAGCTCTAGTCATGAACTCTTCCTCAGTCTGAAATACATCTGTGTAATCTGGAAAGATTCGATCATCCGAAACACGCAGAGCCTGTCAAGAAAACAAATATGACATTAGAAATCGCCGAAATCGGGGGCGAAAACTGAGTAGGGGTAGAATCGCCCCTCGTGCGAGATTCTATGGCTTAGAATTGCCTAAGAGGGGCAATTATGAGCCATAGAATTGCCCACGAGGGGCGATTAAAATCCGGAGAATCGCCCATGGGAAGCGATTTTATTTGATAAAATCGCTCGTTCAAGGTGATTTTATCTGATAAAATTACCGCAGGACACCGATTTTCCCCAAGAAAATCGTCATAATGGGGCGATTTTTTTATATAAAATTGCCCAGATTTGTATTTTTGTATTTTCACTCTTTAAAATTTTAAAATGTGTCATATGTTTAGTAAAATGTGTCTTGCAAATAACATGGCCCCTATTATAATTTAAAGGTTTAATAAAATCAATATATCTATTTAAAATATGGAAAAGTGAAATTAAAAACTTTTAAGAAAAGTTTTGGGGCTAAATTGGTAATAACCAAATTTCCTGGACCAGAAACTAAATTTCTGGAACAGTTGATCGGTTTTACTCGATCCTCTCATCGGGATCGGGGCCAGTAAGGTAAAATTTAAAAAAAATTCTTCTTCTCCTTCGCGAATTCTCATATCCGTTTTTCCCAGTTTTCCTCATCTTTCAAAAGTCGATTCCTAGCCCTTTAATCTCCTAAATTCGTGGTATATTTCTTCAATTCTTCATTGTTTAATCTTCCTATTACCTCAAAGAACAATCCTTCTTGATTATTCTAGTCCACAACCACCAAAATCTACTCAAAATTTTCGGATTTCCTCTTCAAGGCCTAAACTGAAATTCCGTCGGTTCGGAGTCGATTTGTGGGTTTTGGATTCGAATCTTTGCATCAAAGGCATCCTTAGAAGGTGGGTTGTCATATTATTGCTTTAGTTTTTCAATTATTTCACTTTAATTTGGTTTCTTGATTTACGGTAAAAACCGAAATTTAGCTCGATTTTTCCCTGTTTATGAGTTTGTTTTTTAATTTATTTTTGATTGCTTTAGGTTCCTTAGGTCTTTCTGTAGCCTTTGTTGGGTTGGATTGATTCATATTTTATTTGTGTTAGTTTTCTTATTTTTCCATTTTTATTGTTTTTATGATTTTAGGTTCTATTTAGATGTATTGTACTAAAAGAGCAGGGTTTATTGTTAATTTGATTGGGGATTTGTGAGTTAACTCATACGAATTGGGCATAGCTATTTGGGAACTAAAACACTGTCTTGTTGCTGAACTGATTGAACACGTTGGAAAGCTGTTATGTTGTAGGAATTAAGTAATGTGTTGCTACATGCCATTGTATTGTTCCAAATCTTCTAATGAAAAAAATTTAAACTTGGTTAAAACAATTGGGTCACTTGTATCTAAAACAGGGCACTACTATTTTAGAACTAAGTTGTTAGTTGAATGTGATAAATTTGTCACACCCGTGAGAATAATCAAGTTTATACACTACCCCTAAAAAAAGAAGTGCATTTATCTATCTAGTTTATATTAATTCTCATCAGCCATTGTGTTTGGGTATGTCTTTAGTTTATCTTTAGAAGAGAAGCATTCCCTCATTTCAAAGTGTTCAGTATTTTTCAACTTTAAAGGCATTATGATATCATCTCTTAATGATATTGGATATGATGCTTCATCTGAGTCCATGATTTTGTTTTTGGCGGTTTGCGTAATTAAGTTATCAGAGATTGGTTTCTATAATGTAGTTAAAGTGCATGTTGTTAGTGTTTTGTATTTGTAACGCCCCTTCTTCTTAGGCACGTAAACATAACTCACACAAGTTAAATCACCTAGATGTACATAGTACCACTTAAAATGTGGATTAAAAAAAAATTCTAAAGTAAAATATGAGATGTAAAATCAAAACTGTTACAAATATCATATTTAGCTTCAAGCCAAATGTTTTTATTTTTTAATTTAACTTATCAATACACATTGATTATAAATTCTGTGTAATTTATTAAAATGTTTGAATGGTAACATCGTTTGATTTCCATTAGAAGAATTTAGTTTAATCAATTAACAGTTTATTACAAATATTAGGCCTGTTCTTTAGGTAATGTCTAAGAACAGGTTTGAGTATTTTTTGGATGTGA
Source organism: Leptodermis oblonga (assembly GCA_016801395.1). Lineage (NCBI taxonomy): Eukaryota > Viridiplantae > Streptophyta > Magnoliopsida > Gentianales > Rubiaceae > Leptodermis > Leptodermis oblonga. The sequence goes on from CM028758.1 coordinate 6,177,021, forward strand.
GACCAAAAACAAGCCCAAAATGGCTCAGACCCGTGTTTTGCACTACTTGACTCAAACCCGGGGCTGAAACTAGGTTTGAGCCCAAAAAATCCCAAAACGCGTTTCTCTGCCAAAAATACACCCCCAACGCCGATAAGCCATTTCTGAGCTTTCTCTCCAATCCAGCCGAAAATTTTTGTCGATAACAAGTTGGAATCAGGTGCGCCAGCCGCTATACTCCCTCTGGCATCTGCTCTTGGTTATTCCTCTGCATTAACGCCTCCCCCTTTCTTCTTGTTTCCTCCGAATTTTACCCTAAGGATTTTGGAAAAATTGGGTACTCCACAGATCCGAACAAATTGGCAGCCTCGGTGCGCAGAATAGGGGAAGTGCGGTACAGCATAGAGAAGGTCGTGGGGAAGGGGTGAGCGCCGGCAAATCGAACCCACTTTTCCAAGTAATCCTCCGCCACCTTCAGCCACGGTATCGCTGACTTCACCTTTCTGTTTAGACTAAAATTGCAAGTAGTGTAAACTGGTAATTCACTTGAAATCGAGATGAACTCATTCATATGGTTATTGGCTACCTTTTTATCATCGATCGATACAGCATTTCACCATGTATGAATTTTGATTGCGGCTATAAACCTCGGTACTATATTGTGGATTCGGTGTGCAATTTTTCTTTTTTTAGCATTCCTAATACAGTCACTAGTTACATCTCGTAATAATTTCCCGCAGGTTTTAGTTTAAATTTCGTAACTTTCCAAATTTTGGAGTGTTTCTCTGGTGATCAACTCGATAGCTGTAAATTTTTGTATCCAATTTTGTGGTTTGGTCCAGGTTTCAGTGTAGTTAATTAATGTGGCGGGTCAAAAGAAAACAGGTTTGGAATGAGGACTGCTTAATTTCTGTTTCATATTCATGTATTAATTTTGATTATCTGAATAAGTGGATTGGGACAAATTTTGGTTATCCGGACAAATTCGAATTATGTCTCTGTTGTACGGTGAAATTAAAATTTTCCTGAGACTCATGTTCTTTACTTTGGGCTGAGAACTAGTTTGAACCCAAAACTCAGAACTTTGTTTCTTATAAATGAGCTGAAACCCATTGGGCTTAGAACAGGTTTGAAACCTGTTCTCAGAACAACATAAAGAATAGGCCCTATGTTTGTAGATTTTCCTCTTGTCGGTCTCAATTTTCATGTCGGTGTTCTGTTTGGTTCCAAAATTTTGGGCTAGACATATGCTGATCTTTGGTTCCAAAATGGGAGATGGGCAAGTGGCTAATGATGAAACATGTCAAAATGTCACATTCTATTATTACTGGATTTACACTCAGTCATGATTTATGAACCATTTGTTTGCATTCTAAAATGTGTTCCATTCTGTTTAAGAACAAAGTTTACCAAATTATATTATTTATATAGGACTTGTAGTGGTACAATGTTTATTGGGCTAGACATATGCTGATCTTTGTTTCTCTCCGCTTGAGTCATCTGTGCCCTCATGCATGCTGCATTGCCAACTCTTGCATAGATTTCTTATGAATTTTTTGTTTTTATAGTTATTTTAATACTACTGTACAATATGTGGTTTACAGGTTGTGTATATCTTGTAATATGGTTGTGCTTTATGCATTCTTGTTCTAGATCAATATGCTTTCTATAACTGGATGCGTCACTAAAATTTTGCTACCTTATAGCATCATTGATCATAAGAGTGTCCATTTTGAAAAAGTTTTACTGTCACCAGTGATGTTAATCATCAGAGTTTCTGCAAGGTTGTTGTGGGTGTTTTGTGCGTGCATTTTTTATATTTTAAACCTATCTTACTCCTTTGCATATGTTTATGGATAAGCTAATATACTTTGCAAAGTGAAATTTTTATCCTTTTTCTTAACCTTTTGGTCAATGAATTGATTTTTTCTTGAAAATGATATGAAGTGTTCTACTAATGACACAACATTTGAAAGCCTTTTATTTCTTTGAGAACCATTTTCTTGGAGGGAGGAACATTCTGGGAATCATTTCTTTGCATTAATTGTTTAATTTGACTGATCATTCTCTTTCTTTATTTTGGAGTGTTTAAGATATGAATTTTTTTTTTCCTTTTACCCATCTTATTCTCCAATATCACTTGAATGTTCACACAAGATTTTTGACATTGCTGTATTATAATGCGGAGTTATAGTCGGTGTTTCTGGTTGTGACTGATCAATGTTCTCTTTCTCAAAAAATTTCCATTTATTTTTTGTCTTTCCTGGTACAATTTCAGCCTCTGTGCAGAACCGTTATCTCTCCAGTTATGTTGGATGAGTGGTTCATATCTTGGTAAATAATATTGCTATTCTTCTTGAATTAGTGTGCATAACAGCTGACTGCTCTAGACTCTTGCTTTGGTAACTTCACTAATGCCTAGATTCTGACTCGTAAGGTTATGATTGTTAGTTAGGTAAACTGTGTGTGTGTGCTGCGTCTGCCTAACATCTCAGCCGCAAGTACTGTAGATTTGTCAAGTTTTTCCTTTTCCCTTTTTCAGTGTGCAGCATGTTCGTCGCTTTAATTCTTCATCGTGTTATCTGTAATGCTGTTTTTGGTTTCCTTACATAATACTGCATTAAAGGTTCCAATAAGAGAACAGCATTTGACAAGCGAAAGTGGCTTGTAATTTTGTATCCCCGCCTCTGCTGCTTCTTCCTATCACAATGCCGTTCCCTTTCTTCAGTTTGCAAATACACTGTTCAAATTTCCTCTTTTCAATGCTGTATCGAAAATTGCCAATCGAAATGATATAAGAGCTTCTTTCCTGAATAGAATGTTGCAAAATATGAAAAAGAAATTTCATACTAACCTTGGGCTGAGACCTGTGTTCTTTAGCTTGGGTTCAGACCTGGGTTACAACCCAGTTCTCAGAACCCTGTTTCTTAAAAATGGGCTCAGACCCAGGTGGACTGAGAACAGGTTCTGAGACCTGTTCTCAGAACTACATAAAGAACAGGCCCTTAAAGTACAATCATTTCATTTATTTAAGTGTCTATAAAGTAATACCACTGCCACATCTCCACAATTTTAAGTGCCTATAAAGTAAGCACGAGTCATAAGGAAATGAGTAATTCAGGATATGGAGATGATGATAGGAGGTGGCACTGGTAGCGCTTGCAAATGCAGCGGTCAATTACTCCTAACTTTTGCTTCTCGTCTTTCATCTGGTGATTTTCGGAGATGGAGTCCCCTTTCTTCTTCACCAATTTTGCCATCTGTTGAAGGAAGAAGGCTCTTCCTCACCACCATCAGTCGGCGAGCGTTCCCCCTTAATGATGATGATTTTGCTATTGCTTCTTCTTCTTCCGGTTAGTCCAAATTATTAGCTTTGTGGTGGTATTACTGTACTATTTATTGTTAATTGTTGGACTTTCTGAGATTCTATGTGGTTCATGGTTTTGTCTTTCAAAATGGAAGGTCATGAGCCTACTGGGACTGCTGCAGCCAATCCTGATCCTTCATTCATAATCAAGGTCTTATTTTCTTTTGCAGTATCTTGTGTAAGTCAGTTAGTGACAGTATTCCATAACCTGTTTTGTGTATGTGTTTTATTCTTTTCTACGGTGTGTAAAAATCCCTGCTTTGATTAACTCATTTTGCAAGTTTTATTCTTTTGTTTTTTAATACATATAATGGATTGATGTTAAGTATATTCTTGGTGTTGTTTTGACGGTTCAGAAGAAGGCAGCAGAATTCTCCCCTGTGCTGAAAGGAACTTGTGTCTTTCTTGTGGGTGAGTTTTCCTATATTATGAATGTTTACTTACCACAGTCAATGTGTTCTGCCAACTTACTGATTGTTCCCATGAACAAAAGGGATGAACTGTTCCATCAAGTCTAATTTGGGGAAACTTCTTGCTGATGCTTTGCGATACTACTACTTTGATAGGTATCTAAGTAATTTTTATCTGTCTTGTGAAGATCATTTTCTTCTTCTGCTGTTTCTCTACATGCATTACTATTCATGCAGCGATAATCTGGTTGAAGAAGCTGCTGGTGGAAAATCAACTCCCAAGTTGCTAATTGACAATGATGAGGAGGGTGGATTTCGTGAATCAGAGGTGAATATGCTATTTGATTCTAGCTTACTTTAGTGAGCTTTTGGGAATGATTGACCAAGCTCTTGACTTCAATGGCAGACTGAGGTACTGAAGCAGTTGTCATCCATGGGACGCCTCATTGTTTGTGCTGGAAACGGTGCAGTTCAGAGTGCATCTAATTTGTAATAAATTTGAGTTTTGGATTGTAAGTGTCTTCTCCAATTATCTTTGTTGAGTTTTTCTTACTTTCGATTATGCAGGGCACTTTTGAGACACGGGATTTCCGTATGGGTTGATGTTCCTTTAGATATGGTAGCTAGAGAAATTATTCAACTTCCGGCATCAGAGGTGACAATTTGTGGATCTTATTCAGAGGTGCACTGGCTCTACTTGTTCAATAGAATTATTGTATAGTGCTGGGAAACAAGATCAGATTTTAGATTGATCTAAAAGTGTAAAACATGAATGTTGTTATTCAGTTGTGAAAAATGTGGATTGTTGCAGGTCTTGACCCAGCTAAGCAGATTATATGAAAAAAGTCAAAGCGGATATGTTGCATCAGATTCAACTGTTTCACTCCTGCGTAAATACTTTCATCTCCATTGCTTGTAAAAATTTACACACATTCTCTCTGTGTCTAACTAACTGTTGTTTTGGGACAGGAGTGGCATCTAAATTAGGCTATGAAGATCTTGCTCAGGTCACTGTAGAAGATATGGCATTAGAGGTAAGATTTTTCCTTTCCTCGAGGTTTTGCGTTGCTGTTTCTCTCATCATAAGGAGTGCATTTGTTTTTTACTTCGTTTTGAACTGAAGTTGTAATTGACTGTAGGTTCTGAGGGAACTGGAAAAACTAACGAGAGTCAAGAAGATGATGGAAGCAGCTGCTAGACCATTTTAATAATATCTTCTAAGATTGCCGGCAAAATGTCGATGAAGACGAAGATTGAAGATTGTGAAAGCTATAAATTTTGGGGTCAACTTGGAGTTATTCCACTGCATTAAGTGCATTATGTTATGTTTACAGCATATAAATCAAAATTGTCAGAATATTGATTCCTATCTCAAATGATAGCTTTTACAAATAGTAGTCAACAAATATTATAGAATGAACTGCCAAAAATATCATTTTACTTTTTTAGAATCTCTCATTTGGTAAATAAACTTTTTTTTCCCCACAAATATCACGATATTTTTAAAATTGGCCGAAAGTGTCATTTTCGCCATTTGCTCCGTTTGAGACTAACAGATCGAATTCCTATTGCACAATTCGCAAGGGGTTTGCCAATGGGCTTGTGTTGACACGTGAATCCATTAAGTGGCAAGGCAAAAGATGGGCCGCGGCGTTAGCCTGCGATGGTGGTGCCGAGTCGCAGTGCGTGGAGTAAAGCTTGCTTGTAGCTGGAGTCCTGCGCAGGCCCCGGTCGGGGTGCTAGGGAGTCGAGTAAACTCGTGGATCGAGGATGTGACTAGGATGACCTCATCACAAAGTAAAGTTACTTTGCTCTTAGTACACAGGACGAGACAGAGAAAAATGAACTAGACTTGGGTACACAGTCTAGTCAAAGTAAACCAAATTATTGCTTGATTTATAGCCATTGTTAGTCAACAAAAAAGACTAAGATATCAGAATTAGAGGCAACTAATTAAAGTCTCATACTATACTATAATTGGTAAATCAACCAAGCAAATGCAAGCCACAACCTTCAGGTTCAGTATTCTCTGAATATCATGATTCCTGAGAAAACTTTAATATTAATTCATGATGTCCCTTCTTCTTATTGGTGCTTTTCTGCTTCTTTCCTCTTCAACAACCTTGATATATATATATGTGAGTGTTCCCAGCCATATCATTTACCAATTCCAGTGCTGCGAAGCTTTCCACTTCATGGATCAACCAGCCTTCAATATTAACCGATCATCAGAGTCGCACGTTGTCACCAATTCTAACGATACAAATTCATGGATCAGAGCTATTCTTTGTCTGCGGCTTCTGGTGTAATGTTATTGAGCCATATGAATTCAATGATTCTAAAGACTGCATATTTGGAGTCCTCATTTCCCAAGATCAGCGTTCCACAGTGTCACCACAATTAGTATGGTCAGCTAATAGGAATAATCCTGTCAGAGTTAATGCAACATTACTACTCAGCCAAGATGGAGATCTCATCTTGACGAACTCGGATGGAATGCTGGTATGGTCCAGCTACACAGCAGGAAAATCAGTTGCAGGCATGAAATTGACAGAAAATGGAAATCTTGTTTTGTTTGGAGGAAACAATGAGCCCATTTGGCAATCTTTCGATTATCCTACCGATTCCTTAGTTGCTGAACAGAAGCTGATGAAAGGACAGAGGCTGATATCCAGTGTTTCAGCCTCAAATCAGAGTGAAGGTTTGCTTTATCTTTCTATTGATAATGACGGTTTGGCTACTTGTATAGTGTCCAATCCACCTCAGTGTAATTATTTGGTTTTTCGGAATATCTCGGCTCCCATTATTCCATTTGCTGAATTCGGCAATGGAAGCTTTTATGGGTATCTCTATTCAGGAGAAGGTCGATTCATGAAATTTGGACCAGATGGGCTGTTAAAGGTCTGGAGGGTAGATTCATATGGATTTTGGTATGCTGATGATTTTCTCACTCAGTTTTATGAGGTCCCCATGGTGTGTGGAAAATATGGTGTTTCTAACCAAGTGCATAACTGTAGTTGTCCTGATCAATTAACAAGTGATCAGGGAGACTTTTTCAGACAAAACGATGTTGGGCAACCAAATCTTGGATGTTCACTGGTAATACCTATTTCTTGTCATCATTCCAAAGATCAAAGTCTTCTAGAGCTGACAGAAAAATATTATTTTGCATTCCATTCTTATAATAATCATGTGGAAACAACAGTGGAGGACTGCAAAAATCGTTGTCTAAGCAACTGCTCCTGCAAAGCAGCTGTTTTTGGTGAACTATATAATGAGTATAGTAGTCCTCCAATAAAAGAATATTGTTTATTGCTAAATGAAGTCTTTTCTATTTCTGAAAATCAAAATCCTAGGACACCACGCGGTAGCTTGATGTTTATTAAGGTACAACATCCATATGCCAATGCCTCAGATCCTGTGGAACATCCTTCTGCCAATGCCTCAGGGCGTGTGGAATCCAAACCCTCGAGGCGTAAAACAGTTATATTAGCATCTTCCCTCGCGACTATCTTGGGGATTCTCACTTTGATTGCCGCCTGCCTTTTCCTTTTCAGGAGACGAAATAAGCAATGGAGTGAAGCTGATGAAGAGGATTTTTTAGACCATTTACCGGGAATGCCGACAAGATACTCTTACGAGAATTTGAAATCTGCCACCCAAGATTTTAGAAAGAAACTTGGTGAAGGAGGATTTGGATCTGTTTATGAAGGGGCATTGATTGATGGCACAAAAGTAGCCGTCAAGTGTCTTGATGGTTTAGCAAAAGTGAAGGATTCGTTTCTTGTGGAAGTGAAAGCAATTGGTAGCATTCAGCATGTTAATTTGGTGAAGCTAATTGGATTTTGCTTTGAGAAATCACACAGGCTTCTTGTTTATGAGTATATGGCCAACCGATCCTTGGACGGATGGATCTTTGGTCGAAAACAGTACCAGTGTCTTCCATGGCAAGCAAGGAGAAAAATCATCACAGACATAGCCAAGGGATTAGCCTACCTTCATGAAGATTGCTGTCAGAAAATAATCCACTTGGACATCAAATCTCAAAATATCCTGTTGGATCTGAACTTGAATGCAAAAATATCTGATTTCGGACTGTCCAAGCTGATTGAAAAGGATCAAAGCCGAGTTGAGACAAGGATGAGAGGAACCCCGGGATACATGGCTCCAGAATGGTTGAGTTCAGTCATCACAGAAAAGGTGGACGTTTACAGCTTTGGCGTAGTGGTGCTGGAAATCATCTGTGGGCGGAAAAATCTGGATTGGTCTAAGCCTGAGGAAGACAAGCACTTGCTGAGTCTGTTCAAGAGAAAAATTGAAGAAGAAAAACTTGAGGAATTGGTAGATTCAGCAAGTGAGGACATGCTGAACCACATTGAAGAAGCCGTGGAGATGATGAAGATTGCAGCATGGTGTTTACAGGGTGATTTCACAAGAAGGCCTTCAATGTCCATAGTAGTTAAAGTGCAGGAAGGCTTCATGGCAGCCGAAACTAATCTTGATTATAACTTCTTGAATCCAACAATAGTTACCAGAAACGCAGCTGGTGATGATGATCCAAGGCATGGAATTGCTTTTGATGCAACTGAGTTGCCACCTTCATCATTGTCTGGACCAAGATAGAATCTGATTAATCACTAGAATCTGATTAATCACTCATCTCAGTTCAGTTCAGGTCACTGCATTTTAATTTCAAATTTCCTTGGATGTTCTTTTTGTCATTATAATACATTATGAAATCCTTCTTCTTGTAGTTTCAGTTTAGGTATGCTTCTGAAATGTTGTCTTTTTAGTTCTCTGTTAATTAGTGGGATTCAGAGAGATGCCAATCAGAGCATTAATCTATTTTTTATGGTTATAAATAGAACTAAGCAAATGGAATCTAATGTGTAGACAATTCATAACCCAGTTCATTCTAAAATGGGACTAAAGAAGATTGAGTTTTTCTATGGTAATCGAGTTATTGTTTCAGGTTAGGGGACCACTTATAACGTATTCCATATACTGATTTCGGATTATTGTATCATGTTAAATAATTTCAGAAATTATCTTTTAAGGGTGACTCTTTAGATTATGTTCCTCGTGACACTATGATTATAACGTGTTAGATTTTCGTGGGGTGTCAAAATTTGTCACCCCCAATTGCGTCTTTTGTTTCCATAGTTGTACAAATGGCAATTTATTGAATTATATAACTCATTTTAAGATGGGACAAAAAATTCTTCAAATTTCGGGTTAGCGTTTGAGAATGAGATGGGTAAGGGAGAATGATTGGAATTTCTACATTTGAATTATATAACTATGAAACTAAATCTGATCATTTATACATCAATAAGACAAAATCACATATGATGTTTTTTTTTAAAACAAAATGAGAAACTCATAACCATTCTCATCATTTTATTTAACATCTTAGGGAATAGGTATTAAATGCATATACGTCATACGAGGTGTCATCATACATACTTCATCCTCTCATTCTTATGAAGAATGAATCATAAGTACCGTGTACTTTTTGATACTGTGATAGTTATAATCTGTGATTCACAAATATTTTTTAGTTCGATTAAAAAAAATGCAAGAGAAAATAGCCAATGCCTTGACTTGGAGTCGTCGCCGGAGAATTTTGGTTCGCCTGCCTTAAATTCCACTCACTAAAAGTTTCCATTTAGGCATGAACATTCAACTCAAAAAATGGGAAAATGTTAATGAAATAGTCTCGTTTGGGGGTGTCTTCTGTCCTGAAGCATCCTGTGGGTCTACGCGCTTTTTTTTTTTTTCCCCTACTTTCACTTTTACTCTTCTCTATTGGGAAGTGAATCCTCTGCTCAATTTTCTCCATTCACCCACTCCACTATACCCCATCTGCACACGGAATGGTAGCTTTGGATGTTCGTAGTTTTCTTTACTTAGGGTTTGACTAGGTTTACAGTTGTATAGTTGCATTTGCGTTTCTGTATCTCTAAGATACGATTTATTGCGTATCCCTTGAAATTTTTGGCATTTTTCCTTTTTAAATTTTAATAAAGGTTCTCATGCCCTAAAGGCGCCAACTACTTAATCGGCTAACTATTTCCACATATATATATATATATATATATATATACACGAAAAGTATACACGAAAAGTATTAAAACTTTAAATCTTTATATTTTAGGCTTTATACTTAATTAGTACCTATATTTATAATATAGACACAATTTCCACGATTTCTTTTCATTAAATTAAGGTGAATTTTCTTAGGAACGAGTTAGTTCCCCAATGATTAGTGCGTAAGGCGAGCCACTCAAATGTCTGGGGTTCAATTCCTATTACTGTCAGTTATGCCTATTTAAAGAGCAAAGCTGACAAGACTCTGTAGCAGACTCCCCACTTCATTCTTCCCCTCCTCACAGCCCCTGCCTTTGATGTAATAGATTATGATTTAATGAGAATGAAGTATTTAAATAATAAAAAAAGGTGAATTTTCTTAAGAGACCAAATTACCCTCTTTAAATTTTGAACTCCCTATATTATGCACTACCAACCTCTAGATTTTTTTTTTTTTTTTTTTTTCTAAAGCTAAAGGACTTTATGTATTAGGATGTTGTGTCAAGACAAAATGGAAAGGTACAGTCGGGAGCATGCTCCCACAGCTGATAGTTAGGGAATATATATAGTTAATGAACTATTTCTTTTATTCTATTAGAATAGTCCACTTTTAAAAACTTTTTTTTGTTTTAATAAAAGAGTTCACTTTCAAAAATCTTTTTTGTTTCAATAGAAGAGTTTACTTTCAAATTTTACTGTTACTAATATAATTATGTGTGATTTACAATGAAAGAGTTTACTTTCAAATTTTACCGTTACTAATATAATTATGTGTGATTCACAATTAATTCACACTTAAAAATAATGACATAAATAGAACAAATAATATTGTTAAATTAATTATTTTAAATGTTCTACATTGACATTCATACAAAATTCTACATGTACATCATGACTTTCCCCCTTAAATAGCATTCTCTCCCCTTGTATCGGGCTGCAGTGGCGGAAGAAGGTGGGGGCAGATGTGTGCTCCATTCCCCCACCCGACCCACCAAAATCTCTTACCAGCTTGGGGGAATAGTGCCATCCCACCAAGTCCAGCTCTCACCACTGTCACACAGCAGCCCCAGCCCTCAGACTTTTCATGAAACCATTCTAACTTGTGATTTACAAATATTTTGCCGTCCGATTAAAAAAAATCAAAAGAAAATAGCCAATGACTTGACTTGGAGTCGTCGCGGGAGAATTTTGGTTTGCATTAAATTCCACACACCTAGGTTTCCATGAGGCATGAACCTTCATCCCAACAAAAATGGGAAAATGTGTATGAAATAGTTTCATTTGGTAAAGAAACAAAAAGGTAAAAGCATTTCGTTTCAAAAAAAAAAAAAAGCAATTCATTTCAAAAAAAAAAAGAAAAAAAGAAAAAAGAAAAAAGAAAAAAAGCATTTTGGTTCTTAAATTTTAATATAGTACAAAAAGGTATAGAAACTTTAAATCCTTATATTTTTTAGGCTCTTACACTTATTAGTACCTATATTTATCAGGTTGTGTAAAGCGTACTAAATAGCTCTAGTTAGTTACTGTTTTAAACTACAATATTATCTTTGCTTACTTCACTAAATCAATGAAAGGGTAACCAAGCCCCACAGTTTCAGCTGCTTTATTTTTTTTTATTTTTAAAAAGTACCTATATTTATAAGATACACACTAGTTTCTTTAAAAAAAAAATTAAAAGCAGGATTAGATACTCTTTTTGTTATTGTAGAAAAAGAAAAATATGAAAAACGAGCAAGTAAAGAAAATTTAAAAGAGTTTAATACAATTGGCCTTAAAATTTCAGGGGAACCGACAACAAAATTTTTATAGTTCACTTGTGCTTGTTTTCTAAGTGTATAATTGTAAAATGCCTCAAACTTTCACTCTTTTTTAGGGATTTGCGTGTAGTGTTCTTCCTCATCTGTAGCTTCTTCCTAGGATCCATACTCTAGCTCATGATTGTCATTATGGGATTCTTCATCACTGTGGGGCCATAAGATACACACTATTTCTTTTCACTCAAGATGAATTTTTTTAAAGAGACCAAACCACCCTCTTTAAATTTTGAACTCCGTATATTATACATTATCGATAGCTAGGTTTACCTTCTTTTTTTTTTCTTTTTTTTTTTCCGGCAATGATGATGCCGAGGTCTGAACAATCTGCTCCGGAGTTTGCCTGTTGGATGACGGCTTGGACATCGCCAGCCATGCCCATCGGGGAGAATTGGAGGCGCCTAGCCAGGTTTAGGGTTTCTCTAGCTTCTGCTAGTGGGGCCTAGGAACCAGCTAGGTTTACTTTGTCTATATGGCCAGTTGGCAACGATGGAAATTGATATCAAGGGGCATTTATTAGCTTGTACATGTTTTTCCCTTAAAGCACTTCAATTTTATTGAATTAAGGAAATAATACTTTGTAAAAGGTAAGAAAACCATCGAATCCACGATGAAACGCATCGATGAAGGAATTTCCAAAATGCTTACCACACCATGTGGTATGATGTCCTTAAAGGTGCACTAGAAGCAACTCAGCATATTTCTCCTAAATTTTACAAGTTCTTGCCAGTATCAAAGTTGAAACCGTTACAGAAGATGTTCACTCCGGTTGTTGCACATAGGATGACTATAGATGCACAGCTCATAGATTGTATGTCGGCTAAAACTCATATTCCAACCACATCGTCTGTGTCGCACTCGCCAAAAAACCACAGTAGCGATAACCAGGAAGAGGAAGGGAAGGCAGAATATGCCCCTGGGAAACTGATGATGAAGATGACTTTGGGGACGAAGAAGAATGATACATTATAGGACCTAAAAAGCACGAGCCAACGACGATTTACTTTGATCATCGACTTCGGCAACAACCCAAAATAGATTATCAAAAATACAACAAAATGGGTAACAAAATGTAAGCCGTGATGGTTTTAACTTTTATTTTTTATTTTTCAGAAATTAATAAAATGGGCAATCAATCCAACTCTTACTTTAAAAAAAAAAAAGAAAAAAGAAAAAAAAAGGGGTAAGAAAACAATATACTTTTGGCCATTTGACCTATTTGTATCAACCAAGAGTTAGGGGTAGCAAAATGTGTAATTTAATAATTTGAGGGGAAAAATTGTAACTAACCCCAAAATACAGGGGTATAAAAGTATATAAGCCTTAGTTTTAATTGTATTGACCATTTATCTCGTGGAATTGCCACCCAACCTATTTATATGTTGACATTGCCACCCAACCTCACCATTCTGCGCCACTTCAAAGATTTCGCTCATTCTTCCTTTCCTGCCTCCACTTTGATCCAAATTCAACCCAACAGAAGGCAAAAAAGGCCAGAAAAAAATTGTTCCATCAAAGATGTCAAACTGCCTTCCACAGGAAGTGTGGTCTGAAATCTTGTCAAGGCTTCCGGTGAGTACCCTGCTCCAAATAAGGTTAGTGTGCAAGCTTTTCAATTCAGTCATTTCCAGTGCCGATTTCAATTCAGCCCAGATAAAAAAAGCCCGAAAGGAATCTTCATCGCCTTCCCTTTTGCTCAGATACTGCTCTAACAAAGTAAGGGACTCAAAAGAACGCTACCTTCTCTTGAATGGCAGTTCTAATCATCACGGGAAATGTTCAATCTTTGATGATTTCACTTGCAAAGAATTGCACTTTCCATTTAGAACTAGGTCAAATTACCTCTTTAAGATCGTGGGTTCTTGTAATGGATTAGTGTGCGTGAGTGATGAAAGTTATTTCGATGATTCTCAGATTATTTTGTGGAATCCTTTCATTCAAAGGTTCTTGAATTTGCCTAAACCCCGGGTTACTCGGAGGAGATATGGTTCTTATATGTTTTGCCTTGGATTTGGTTGTGATGAGAAGAGTGGTGATTATAAAGTGGTTAGAGTGGCTTATGTAAAGGGGCGAAATGGGCGTGATTTGATCCCTCCTGAGGTCGAGTTGTATAGGCTCAGCTCTAGGTCGTGGAGGAGTTTTAGTGCTGGTGCTCCTCCTTATGGGATTTATGGTTCTACTTGGTCGCAGGCATTTGTAAATGGGGCTGTGCATTGGGTTGGTTATGATCCCTGTGTGGCTAGAGGGAACGAGAAATGTGCATTGATTGTGTCATTTGACATGAGTGGCGAGGTTTTCCTGGAGGTGAGGCTTCCGGATTGTTTAGAGCAATCCGGTTGGGATTTGCATGTGATGGTTTTACAAGGTAAGTTGGCATTGTTGCAATATAACTGCAGTGTGCATAGACGCTGCTGTTGCGTGTGGATTATGCAAGAATATGGTGTGCCTCAGTCTTGGACAAAATTGTATAGTGTTGATCTGAGGAGAGGATTGCGACAGTTGATTGGTTTTCTGGAGGATGATCAAATTCTTGGTGTTACAGTCCGTGGCAAGCTGGTATCATATGATCCTATCATCTTAAAGATGACGAAGCTTGGGTTTCGTGGTTCTGTAGATGCATTTCATGTGGAGAGTTACAAGGAGACCTTGGCTTTACTTGAAGCTGAAATTACAGCATCAGTGACAGAATTTACTGATGAAGATGAAGAAGGAAAGGGTTCTGACTGGAGTGGAACTAATAGCAGGCAAGATTGTCCTTTCTTTAAATCCTTGGTATTTTTGCTTATATTGGTAGCCCTTGTGAGCCATTTTCATCTCTTTATTTCTCATAGTCAGCTGATAGGGATGGTTTACTCTTGTCTCTTTTTTAATATGGTATGCTGGAGAGTCATCCATAAAGCATAGGAAAACATGGAATGAGACAACCTTAATCTTACAAGTTTACCTATATTTTGTCGGCATTCATCGCTTTTCTGTGTGGTCGTAGTCCACCATCAGAAACTTGACCTGTGAGATAAATAAGCTGCTGGATGACCTAATCTGCATGTCTGCATTCCTTTTTGCTGTGGCTTGGTTTGTTGAGAAGGCTTTCACTAGTCCATAAATGTTCGAGAGATATTACGGTGTCATTTGTTGATTGTTGACTATTAAAAATAAGTTAAAAGATTTCTGAATTGGAAGTTGGACATGAAAGTGTTGTACTTTAATGTGTTGTCTTTTTATAGTTTGGTTTCTGATTACTGGTGCTTTGTTTATAAGATAATGTTTTTAAAATCTGTTGTCTTATATGATGGTAACTTGTTCTGTTTTACTCTATTGTCATTTCTTGGAGTGTTCATGCATTATGAGAGAAGTAAAAGAAAATCATTTGAGTTATCCTTAATTCTAATCATTTGAGTTATCCTTAATTCTAAATTTCCTTAAGGTGACGCTGGGTTTTTGACTGACTTTAACTATTTTAAATTGCACTATGTCGAAAGGATCTCAATAATGACTAACTTGGTTATTTTCCATACTTGATACACCCCCATGATGCTGCATGAGCTTCAGTTATACACCTTTTCTGGGTAAGCTTTACTTCAATAACTTTTTTGGCCTATTCTCGTTTGTTGCCTTAACGCAAAACCTATTTTCAGCTGTTGTATGGCGTGACAACCACGCGCTTTGTGTGAGCTAGGCACGTGTAAAAGCCTGTTTTTCTCTATGGAAGTATTTCTTTGATTTAATCAAAAGAATTACTTGTATCTCCAAAAGTTCAATAAAAATTTGATCACCTATTTTGTGCAGCCACTGATCACCAAACTGCAGCCATCGGCTAGCGGTGACTGGATTCTGACTCCTTGGCTGGAGTTAGGCCAGATCCTGCTGGTTGGCAGTGGTGGCAATCACAGGCAACAGTCTCACGTTGCGATCCTTGCACAAGAGACTATCCGGTGCCTTAATTATGTGGCTGAGGTTTTTAATTACATTCACATTGATGGTATTAACAGTTTTCCTGTTAATATTGTAGAGAAACAGAAAGTGATGTGATTAGTTTGCATGTAATTTCACAATGGTTTTGTTATCAACTTCACCAGTTTACTTGATCTTCTAGCTTCTAGCTTCTAGATTGTAGTCTCCTGAGTTGATTTCATGGTCTTGAAGTTTAAAGTGCTCTGGATATGACTCTGGCTTCATATTCTTCTGTAAAGGGTGTGAATTTGTGGTAGAAATATAAGGATTTTATTTGATGTTTGGCTTTCGTCTGAATGGTTTGGTTTTACTTTATTAAGATTTCTGGGGATACCCTATCAATTTGCAGTTTGACATTCTAAAATGATTTCCTTGGTGCAGGAATACCAAGATTGAGCATGAGGAAGTACTTCAAAATTTTCGTTCTATTAGAATAGCCGAAGAGGATTACTCAAAATATTTATGTGATAGTAATGATGACAACTGTGAAGATCATGAGAAGAAACAGTCCCCCGAGGATAACTATGATGGATGGGAGATAAATTGGTGAAGACCGATGGTACAAGTGGAGGATTCTTGTGTTTTTGAACACCAGCAGATACAATAGATGGTGATGAGATGTTTGATTCTAGAGCTTTTGAAGAGTACAGCAATTTTCTGACTTCTATTCAGAAGAGGACCAGTAGCCCTTCTGTGGTTCTAGTTGCTTTGAGGATTGCCTCTTTTTTCGCCATTGACCTCAACCTCTGTTCTCCGAGTGAGCGCTCAATGCTTTAACTCTCCTTGTCGTTTGGATGAGCGCTTGACAATTTAAACGTTTTAACCATTCCGCCATTTTATAATAGTACTTGGATTATATTGAATGATAGGTGTGAATGCTACGAGTGCTGAATTGAAACACTAGTCCGTTTTTATGTTTTTATTCTTGAAATGAGCTCACTCCTGAGGTTTGAGGAAAAGTTAACAGATTCTGCTAAAATTGCTTGCTATAGCCTACAGGAGATGTAATTTGAGCATCCCATTTCCCAGTTGATGTCCTTGGCCTGTGAGAAACGTAATAACTTGAAAGTGTAACAGATGATCTAAAATTATGTCATATTTATAATCAAGTGTTTTAGAGTTATAATATAATAACTAAAGAAATTTATAGTAATAAATATTCTTGTTCATGAACAAGAATGAATCTTGTTCACATACAAAAGTTAACGCATCCATTTGGAATTATAGAAGATCAAGTTCATTAGCATGCATGACATAAAAAATATCGTAATCTACTGAGTAAAAAATTTAAAGGCTTACTCTCACTCTGCCTTCCACGCACAAAAACTCATTCTAAATCACCATTATCAATATCATATTAATCAAAGCAAAGCTTATCATCATCAATATCGAAAACCGTTCGAGAAAACCGATGAACGTTCTCATCCTACTTGTTTCCTGTGTACTTCTTGCTGTTCTGTCCTTAGCATGGAGGCTGCTGAATTCAGCCTGGTTGAAGCCAAGAAGACTGGAGAAATGTCTCAGAGAACAAGGCCTCAGAGGGAATTCCTACAAATTCTTGTATGGAGATTTCAAGGAGCTGGTTACGATGATTGAAGAAGCAGTGTCAAAACCAATCAATCTTTCTGATGATATCGTGCCTCGAGTTTTGCCTCTGTTGATCAAAACCATCAAGAAATATGGTATTCACCATGTTTTTTACACTGTTGGGTAAATCCTGCTATATTAATGTTTTCTTGTGTGTTTTTGCATGGATTTGAAATACAGGGAAGAATTCCTTTGTGTGGCTTGGCCCCAATCCTGCAGTCATCATCTTAGATCCTGAACAAGTGAGGGAAATCTTTCAGAAGTACACACAGTACCAAAAGAACTTTTTTCATCCACTTGGGAGATACCTTTTACAAGGGCTGGTAGCCACTGAGGGTGATCAATGGGCGAAACATCGTAAATTGATCAATCCCGCTTTCCATCAAGAGAAGCTCAAGGTTTCATCTTATCCTATAATCCTCATGGAAACACACACACACACACACACACATTCTGTTAAAGAATATCTCTTTCCTGGCTTTTAAGGTTCAAAAGTCAAAAAATTCAATCTTTTGGGGATAGACGCTGCTAAAAATAGTATTAGAAACATCTCTTTCAATGGGACGGAGGCAGTATTATCAAGGATCTTGGAATGTTTCTTTTCTGATAGTACCTGAAGTACTAATTAGCTAGACTTATCTTATTTCTGTTTCCTGTGAATGATAGCATATGTTGCCAGCTTTCCACTTGTGTGCCAGTGACATGTTGAGGAAATGGGAGGGAAGTGTTTCGCAGAATGGTTCCTGCGAGCGCGACGTTTGGCCAGAGCTTCAATCTTTAACCAGTGATGCAATTTCACGTACAGCATTTGGTAGTAATTATGAAGAGGGAAGGAAAATATTTGAACTTCAAACAGAACAGTCAGATCTTGTAATGAAAGCAGTGCGATCATTCTATTTTCCGGGATCAAGGTGAACTATCCTTTCTCTTTCTTTGTTATTTTTGTGGTTTTTGCACTACCATGGAAGATGTAACTAAAGAAGATTGATATGATTTTTTTTCAGTTCCGAGTTTCAAAACAGTCCTTCCATTATTTATTTCTGACTCCTAAATGTGCAGGTTTTTTCCAACTAAGAGGATGAGAAGAATAAAGGATATTCAAAAAGAAATTTATGCTACAATAGGAGCAATGATCGATAAAAGAATGAGCGCTATGAAATCTGGGGAAACCACGAATGATGATTTATTGAACATCCTACTGAAATCTAATCTAAATGAGATCGAATTGAAGGGTGATAAAAGTTTTGGTATGAGCATTGAAGACGTTATAGAAGAGTGCAAACTCTTTTATTTTGCTGGTCAGGAGACCACTTCATCATTGCTTGTATGGACACTGGTTTTGCTCAGCAAGCATGAAGAGTGGCAATCGCGTGCCAGAGAAGAAGTCTTGCTAGTTTTTGGAAGAAATGAGCCAAATTCCGAGGGCCTTAATCATCTGAAAATTGTAAGTTCCTTCCATATCCATCAATTTTACAGATTTGGCAGGGTGAGTTTTAAGTTTTATTACAAGGTATTTGCATTTCTCCTTGCAGCTTACGATGATCTTTAACGAGGTTTTAAGACTCTACACTCCACTGGTTTCAACTGATCGGAGAGTTGATGAAGCCACTAAAATAGGAAACTTATTTTTGCCAGAAGGGGTTCTGGTGCTGTTGCCAGTTATCCTATTGCATCATGACCCGAATATATGGGGCGACGATGCAAAAGAGTTCAACCCCGAGAGATTCAGTGAAGGAGTTTCAAGTGCAACAAAGGGCCAACTTTCATTTTTCCCATTTGGATGGGGACCTAGAATATGTATTGGACAAAACTTTGCTATGATGGAAGCAAAATTGGCGATGGCGATGATTCTGCAACGGTTCTCCTTTGACCTTTCTCCATCCTACACTCATGCTCCTTACACCATCGTCACACTGCGACCTCAGCATGGTGCACACTTGGTTTTGCATAAACTATAGGATGCCAAAAGTGTGGATCCAAGCTTTTCAAGCAACAACATTGTTCATTCTGGAAGAATGATGTTGCCTTATATTTTCTGGTATTCAGGTTTTTATCTTAAGCTTTTTAAGCATCAAGCACAGAACACTGGTTATCTTAAACATATGGTGCCTCTTTTTTCACCATTGGCCTCAACCGTGGTTCTTCGAGTGAGCGCTCAATGTTTTAACCATCCTTGTCGTTTGGGTGAACACTTGACAATTTAAATGTTTTATCCATTGTGTCCTTTGTTAATAGTTACTTGGATTGTATTGGAATGATAGGTATGAATGCATATGAGTGTTGAATTGAAACACTAATCTGTTTTTGATGTTTTGATTCTGATTCTGAAATGTGCTCACTCCTGAGGTTTGAGAGGAAAAGTTTAAAAAATCTGTAGGAAAAAAGCTTGCTAACTTTTGGTGTTTTCTTGGCCAATCGCCCGGGATATTTGGAGTATTTTTCTATAATAAACACAGGATTTAAAAAGAAAGAGAGAAGATCTGCAAAAAGAGCAAAAACAGGGGTCTATTTGCCCAAACAAACGCCTGTGAACAGTTCGCATGAACAATAACCGTGAAAATATTCCAGATGCAAGAGTGAAAAGTTGCGCTGCTATGAATTGCTGTGAGCTCAATTGTTGGGCTGAATTATTTACTTTACTAGGCCAGAAGTATTTTAAGAGTTAGATTAAATCAGGCCCAGTTGGAATGAATGAAACAAGCCCAAACCAAGCCCAATTCTAATCCAAATTCAGTTTTAATCAAATCCAAGTCCATAGACGGTTGATGCCTAAATTCCTAGGGCTGTGCCTTTTTCTCAACTACCGGCCTGGCTTATTCTTTTCCTTCTTTAATTAGATAGTTTCTTGCACTACAAGTTAATTACTTGTTTCTTTCCCCCTAGTCTTTTAAGGAGATTTAATAGCAGATTTTTCCCTATAAATAGAGAGTTCATATGTACGATTAAATCATCATTCATATCCCTTTTACGCCCCTCGAAGGCGAACTTCGGCACCCACTGCTCTTTTTTTCCATTATAATATTTAATCTCAAGGTAGTATGTATACATGAATTCCTAATTATCTTCTGTGAATAAATTCTATCTCTAATTTTATCTAAGAGTAGCTAACTTGTGTTTAATCGGGATATCGCCAATTAGTTCCCCCAACTAATCATTATTGGAAGGGGCTAATATGTGGTTAAGCTATAGTATCGGTAGTCAAGATAATGAATTAATATTTCTTAGATGTTAATTCTATAAGGGTATTACAATCAGGTTTCCCTAATTCTTAAAGTTGTTAGTGTAGTTAATAAGGTGTCGTTGGAAGCCCACGGCCTGTTAGCTAGATTCATTAGAGAATCAATTATGTTATAGGGAGCCCACAGTAATTGCCGATACAATAAGAGGAAATTGGGTCGCGTTTGTAGTGTTCATACTAGTCGAAAAGTCATAGAATATTGACTTGTCTATTGACAAGAGCCAGTTTAGATCACAGTGACCTATAACTGGTTGATTCATGTCTGCATGCATATTTTTGGTTAAAATTATTATTTTTGTAATATTGCATGCATGAGTTCCTTTGGGGGCTAGTGAGAGGTCCTTTTGGGGCTGATGATTCATCACAGTTGAATGAATTACTTGAGTTAGTCTGATAGTTCATTAGACTATTGACACGTCTGATGGGTAGAAGAAATTGGGGTTCATAGTCCCTAGAACTGACTAATTTGTGTTTTGCATGACAATCTTTGAATCGATGTCAATTGCATGAATTAACCGAGATTTATTGTTCAACTAGGTGCTTTTATATGTTTTGTTTTACGAGATAAATAAAATTATCAGTCCCTATGGAGACGATCCTGCTAGTATATATACTAGTTTTGAGTAAGGTTTTATAAATATTTTTGGTAGTTGAAACGACATCTATCACATTCCCAGTTGAAGTCCTTGGCCAAGGAGAAATGCAATAACTAATGTCTCCAGAACAACTTTTTCCTTCTTGCCATTCTTACTCAGTGCTGCTTGATATTGAGATGAGATATTACTTCCATTCCACTAGAAAAGTCTAGTGATAAATGTTGGAAATTTCCAATAGTTTTAGTAAAAAAGAAGTGAGAATTCACATGTCGGGTTGCACAAGTTTAGTAGCTCAAAACTTGTTGTTGCGAGTTCCAGTGCCCCGAGGCTTGCTGTATGAAAATCCGTGCGAATTCCATGTTAGTAGTACAAAGCATGGGTAGAAGAATTGGGGTTCATAGTCCCTAGAACTGACTAATTTGTGTTTTGCATGACAATCTTTGAATCGATGTCAATTGCATGAATTAACCGAGATTTATTGTTCAACTAGGTGCTTTTATATGTTTTGTTTTACGAGATAAATAAAATTATCAGTCCCTATGGAGACGATCCTGCTAGTATATATACTAGTTTTGAGTAAGGTTTTATAAATATTTTTGGTAGTTGAAACGACATCTATCACATTCCAGTTGAAGTCCTTGGCCAAGGAGAAATGCAATAACTAATGTCTCCAGAACAACTTTTTCCTTCTTGCCATTCTTACTCAGTGCTGCTTGATATTGAGATGAGATATTACTTCCATTCCACTAGAAAAGTCTAGTGATAAATGTTGGAAATTTCCAATAGTTTTAGTAAAAAAGAAGTGAGAATTCACATGTCGGGTTGCACAAGTTTTAGTAGCTCAAAACTTGTTGTTGCGAGTTCCAGTGCCCCGAGGCTTGCTGTATGAAAATCCGTGCGAATTCGCATGTTAGGTAGTACAAAGCAAAGAGAGCTATGCGAAACTCGTACGATTCAAACCATGCGTCGTACGAGTTCCAATCAGTCTCTGATGCCCTCATTTATTTTGAAAGCTTGCAACTCTTCACGAAAAGTAGGATTCTGAGATCTATTCTTATCTGAATTGCTCCGATCTTTTTCTACATTTTCATAAGAGTTGTGGCTATTGAAGGACACCTTTTGAGGTCTATAAATAGACCTTATAGGGATGTATTTATGAGAGAATTAGAGACAAAATCATTCTCATTTCAAGTCTTTTCTTGTACGTTTCACACTTGTTCTTTGTTTGATTTAAGTCAGTACAGACTTCAAACAAAAGTTTTCATCTTATCCCAGAAGGATATTAGATCCACAGCCTTTGCACACTAAAGAAAATTAATAAAGTTTAAAGGAAATTGTCTAGCACGATTTGAAGAGTCATTTCATTTGTTTTTTATACATATACTGTTTGTGTCATTTGCTTTTTAATAGATTAGAGTTTTAGTTTGAAATTAGTAAATTATTTATTGTTTCTAATCTGAAATTGCTTTGTTGAATAAATATCTAACAATATAACTGTTTATTAGTCATAGCGTACAACTTTAAAAAAATTAACTTTTGTAATTGAATAAAAAGAGCAAGAGAGTTGACACTTTTTGTTGGCTTTTCTATATTATTAATGCGCATGTATACTAGACGAGGAAGAAGCCAAACATAAAAAGTAAAATTTGACATTTTCTCAAGGGACTCAAACGGAACGTACCATTCTTTTTCTTCATTTCAATTTTCATTCTCTTACTAAACGCACCCTATGGATAAAAGCACACCTCAAATTTTAACCTTAAGTCAAATTTGAATCTTTCAAAATCTCAATATTTAAGGTTATAATATATATCCTCATCAGTACTCAACTATTACAAAATGTTATGTTTATTACATTGGATGATAAAAGACTTGGGGAGGGGAATAAAGAAGTTGGGATGTCCGCCATTAGGGTCCTACTAATTAACTTGTGCATAAATATGACATAAACTAATAAAATCAAAATTTCGATCTCTGAATGGCTCATCCTACGTCACATCTGTTTAAGCATCTTGTTCCTCAAGTTATATCCTCATCAGTACTCAATTATTACAATGTTATGTTTATTACATTGGATGATAAAAGACTTGGGGAGGGGAATAAAGAAGTCGGGATGTTCGCCATTAAGGTCCTACTAGCTTACGCATAAATATGACATAAATTAACATACATAAAAATCAAATTTTCAATATCTGAATGACTCATCATACGTCACAACTGTTTAAGCATCTTATTCCTCAAGTTATACATCTAACATTGCTTACTAAGCACGTCCATCTCCATGCATGGAGATGGACATATGTCATTTTCTTTTGAATATCTTTACTAGGAAACAATCAACAATGTCATACAACATAAAAATTTATTATTGTTTTAAAGAACTTAGCTAATTATCATAACTTAACATGTACATTTTCTTTCTTTTCCTCTTTCTTTATCTTATCAATTTAAGTCTACTATTCAGTTAAATAAACCTTCATCTATACAAATCAGTTTTAAGGAATATATATGTTATTTTGATTACAAAATAATAACATCAAACTTAAAAAAGTATCACTTTCTTTAGTTATATAAGAACGTACATGTAAATGTAGATGGGCATACGTTTCAAGATCCTTCTCATATATGAACCCGTTTTTAGGACTATCATAACTCAAACAGCTTCTTCTATGTATTGAACCATCAAAAGTCAGACAATTTTATGATACAGTATTGGATTTCATTACTTGTGAATTCAAATTTTGATTCAATTTCTAATAATTTTAAAAATCATGCATATTTATTAATTTCAATCAACGCATCCATTTGGAATTCTAGAAGATCAAATTAATTAACAATCATCACAGCGAAAATGTCATTATCAGTACTGATTAAGATGAAGGTTACTCTGACTTAGCCTCCCGCCCACAATATAAAACTCAACCTAAATCACCATTATTTCTAATATCGATCAATCCAAGCAAAGATCGAAAACCAGTTTGAGAAAAACGATGAACTTTCTTATCCCACTTGTCTCCTGTGTACTTCTTGCTGTTCTAACCTTTGCATGGAGAGAGCTGAATTCAACATGGCTGAAGCCAAGAAGACTGGAGAAATTCCTCAGCGAACAAGGCTTCAAAGGGAACTCCTACAAATTCTTGTACGGAGATTTTAAGGAGCTACTTATGATGACAGAAGAAGCTATGTCCAAACCAATCAATCTTTCTGATGACATCTTGCCTCGGGTTTTGCCTCTGTTAATCGAAACCATCAAGAAATATGGTATTCTCCAAATATTTCTTGCATTTTCAACTGTGTGTGTAAATCCTGCTCTGTTAATGCTTTCTTGTGTGTGTTTTTGCATGGATTTGAAATTCAGGGAAGAGGTCCTTTGTGTGGCTTGGCCCCAATCCTGCAGTCATCATCTTAGACCCTGAACAAGTGAAGGAAATCTTTCAGAAGTACACGGTGTACCAAAAGAACACTTTTCATCCACTTGTGAGATACCTTTTACAAGGGCTGTTTGCCGCTGAGGGTGATCGATGGGCGAAACATCGTAAATTGATCAACCCTGCTTTCCATCAAGAGAAGCTCAAGGTTCATCTTACTTTCAACCTTGTATTAAAGAATATCTCTTTTCCTGTTTTTTAAGGCTCAAAAGTCAAAATTTCAATCTTTTGGGGATATATAGTGTGTGCAGCTGTTGTTGAGTAGTTTCATGCCTGATAAGGATTTTATTACTCCCTCCGTTCCATTAGACAAGGTCACTTTGTAATACTGCGGGAGTAACTGGGATCTTGAATTCTTTCTTCAGAGGCGAGACCACTTTGTAATACTGTTTTTTCAGTATTACAAAGTGGACTGGTCTAATGGAACAGAGGGAGTAACTGGGATCTTGAATTGTTTCTTCTCTGATAGTACTAATTAGGCTTGTCTTTTGGTTTCTGTGAATAATAGCATAAGTTGCCAGCTTTCCACTTGTGTGCCAGTGACATGTTGAGGAAATGGGAGGAAAGTGTTGCACAGAATGGTTCCTGTGAGTGCGATGTTTGGCCAGATCTTCAAACTTTAAGCAGTGATGCGATTTCTCGTACTGCATTTGGTAGTAATTATAAAGAAGGAAGGAAAATATTTGAACTTCAAACAGAACAGTCAGATCTTGTTATGAAAGCAGTGAGATCATTCTATTTTCCGGGATTAAGGTAAACTAGCCTTTGTCTTTGTTTGTTCTATCAATGGATGTGTTTTTTTTTTAGTTCTGACTTCTGAGTTCTAAATCATTCGTTCCTCAGGTTTCTGCCAACTAAGAGAATGAGAAGAATAAGGGATACTCAGAAAGAAATTTATGCTATCATAGGAGAAATGATCGATAAAAGAGTGAAAGCGATGAAATCTGGGGAAACCACCAATGATGATTTATTGAACATCCTTCTGAAATCTAATCTAAACGAGATTGAATTGAAGGGTGATAAAAGTTTGGGTTTGAGCATTGAAGAGGTTGTAGAAGAGTGCAAACTCTTCTATTTAGCAGGACAGGAAACCACTTCATCATTACTTGTATGGACACTGATTTTGCTCAGCAAGCATCAAGAGTGGCAGTCGCGCGCCAGAAAAGAAGTCTTGCAAGTTTTTGGAAGAAATGAGCCAAATTCTGAGGGACTTAATCATCTGAAAATTGTAAGTTCCTTCGATATGACATCAATTTTATGTTTTATGGTTTCTAGAGATGCACAGATGTTGTTATTACATGGTATTTGCATTTCTCTTTGCAGCTTACGATGATCTTTAATGAGGTTTTAAGACTCTACACCCCACTAGTTTCAACTGATCGGAGAGTTCATAAAGACACTAAAATAGGAAACTTAAGTTTGCCTGAAGGGGTTCTGGTGACGATGCCATTTATCCTATTGCATCATGACCCGGACATATGGGGCGACGATGCAAAAGAGTTCAACCCGGAGAGATTCAGTGAAGGAGTTTCAAGTGCAACGAAAGGTCAACTTGCATTTTTCCCATTTGGCTGGGGACCTAGAATATGTATTGGACAGAACTTTGCTATGATGGAAGCAAAATTGGCAATGGCGATGATTCTGCAACGGTTCTCCTTCGACCTTTCTCCATCCTACACTCATGCTCCTTACACCATTATCACAATGCAACCTCAGCATGGTGCACACTTGGTTTTTCATAAATTATAGGATGATTCTGGAAGAATGATGATGCCTTACATTTTCTGGTTTTCTGGTTTTTATCTTAAGCAGTAGTTAATGTTGCTTGTTCTGTTGTTGAATAATTTAAAAACTGTATTTCTTGCTCTCCCTTTTCTCTCATTATAGTTCTTTCCCATTTCTAAATGGCATTATGGCATAGAAGGACAAAGATTTTGCCTTGTGTTCTAAACTTTGTGAGAAATTTCTACTGTTTATAGGAAAAGGAGCATTTTCTTCCAATGGAAAACCATGCATCACAAAGATGCTGCCATTTCTCATTTCATTTAGAAATCAAAAGAAGAGGAAATTAAATAAAGGAATAACAAATAAATTCAGCATACTACAATTTGAGGATGGTTTTGTTTTTGTTTATCAGCAAGCACATAGATGGTGATGACTGATGAGATAATTGGCTCTAGAGGTATGAGGAGTGCAGCAATTTTCTGACTTCTATTCAAAAGAGAACCAGTGGCCCCTCTGTGATTCCAATTGCTTTGAGAATTTCCTCTTTTTTCGCCATTGACCTCATCCCTTGTTCTCCAAGTGAGCGTTCAATGTTTTAACCATCCTTGTCGTTTGGGTGGGCACTCGACAATTTAAACGTTTTAACCATTGCGCCATTTGTCAATAGTACTTGGATCGTATTTGAATGCTATGGATGTTGAATTGAAATGTGCTTACTCCTGAGGTTTGAGAGGAAAAGTTACAAATTCTGCGAAAAATGCTTGCTTATGAGCAACTTTTTCCTTCATGCCATTCTTACTCAAAGCATGCTTAACATTGAGATACGATACTTCTTCCGTTTCACTAGAAAATTCAAGTATACAACTGTTTATTAATCACAAAATACAATTTCAAAGTGAACTTTTGTTAACCGGACATAAGCGGTATAACAAAATTGACACTTTTTGTTGGCTTGTCTATAATATTAATGTGCATGTACACTAGATGCGGGAGAAGCCAAACAGAGAAAAGGAAAACTTGAAATTTCTTAAGCAACTCTAATTTTTTTTTTTTATAAATTAAAAAATCCATTAATTTCACCAAATGATGACAAGATTTATTTGACCAGTTAGTGTAAAGGAATCTTTGGCATGTGTTTAACTATTGAGATGCGTCAGCGAGATATAATATATGGTTGTTCTGCTTAATGACAAGGAAAAATATTCTTTAAAAAAAATGTCACTGTAGTTGACTTTTATTTTGATTTTTCGTTTAAGAGAATAAATTAAAAAATAATAATAATAATAATAACAATGTCAATTTTAAAAAACATCAATCGTAAGTATTACTTACCGAAATCAGTTTTAGATAGTAATATTACATCAAACTGAAAAATATCAATTGTGTTATTAATATGCATCAATTTTAGTTCAAAAGTAAAGCTGTCAAACTTTAAAGAGCATCGCTGTGTTAGTTAGTTATATGAGTGGACGTACATGCATGTGGGCACGGTCTCGAGCTCCGTTTGAGGTGTAGGGTCTGGGGAACAAATAATTAACGGACAAAAACACCCTAAAAAATAAGCATATATATGACAATCATGTGACGGACAAAAAAAAAATTCCATTCAAGATGGGTTTAATTTTCCAACAACATGGTGTTATATGACAAGCATGTGATGGCCATTCCGTCAAGACTAACAGCAAGAATCGTGAATATGACATTTTGAACCCATTTTAGTAAGTAAGGTGACGATTGTAGAAAATAAAAAAGCTTAATTACCAAAACGGACAGAATGAAAAAGTAAAGTGACATTTTAGGCAGTTAACTATATATTAAAATATAAATGAGTTTTTTTTCATATATGAAACTATCAATGAGTTCTTTTTGTATTATTTCTGAATCACTGCAACTACCTATATTACTAACAGCCATGACAGCGAAAATGTCATTATCAATAATGAGTAAAAAATTCGAAAAGTTATCAATATCGATCAATCCACGCAAAGATCGAAAACCAGTTTGAGGAAAACGATGAACTTTCTCATCCCACTTGTTTCCTTTGTACTTGTTGCTGTTCTAACCTTCGCATGGAGGCAGCTGAATTCAACATGGCTGAAGCCAAGAAGACTGGAGAAATGCCTCAGAGAACAAGGCCTCAATGGGAACTCCTACAAATTCTTATATGGAGATTTTAAGGAGATAGTTATGACGGTCCAAGAAGCTATGTCCAAACCAATCAGTCTTTCCGATGATATCCTGCCTCGAGTTTTGCCTATGTTCATCAAAACCATCAAGAAATATGGTATTCTCCATATTCTTTGACTCCAGATTTCTTGCGTTTTCTACTGTTAATGCTTTCTTGTGTGTGTTTATGCATGGATTTGAAATACAGGGAAGAGGTCCTTTGTGTGGTTTGGCCCCACTCCTGCAGTCATCATCTTAGACCCTGAGCAAGTGAGGGAAATTTTTCAGTACACATTGTACCAAAAGAACACTTTTCATCCACTTGGGAGATACCTTTTACAAGGGCTGATTGCAGCTGAAGGTGATCGATGGGTGAAACATCGTAAATTGATCAACCCTGCTTTCCATCTAGAAAAGCTCAAGGTTTCATCTTGCCTTCAATCCTGTACTGGAAATACACACACACACACACACACACACATTGTGTTAAAGAATATCTCTTTTCCTGTTTTTTAAGGCTCAAAAGTCAAAATGTCAATCTTTTGGGGATATAGACTGCTCAGCTGTTGTTGAGTAGTTTCATGCCTGATAAGGAAATTATTACTTCCTCCGTTCCATTAGACCAGTCCACTTTGTTATACTAAAAGGACGAGTCCACTTTGTAATACTGTTTTTCAGTATTACAAAGTGAACTGTTCTAATGGAAAAGAGGAAGTAACTGGGATATTGAATTGTTTCTTCTCTGATAGTAATAATTAGGCTTGTCTTGTTTCGGTGTTTGTGAATAATAGCATATGTTGCCAGCTTTCCACTTGCGTGCCAGTGACATGTTGAGGAAATGGGAGGAAAGTGTTTCACAGAATGGTTCCTGCGAGCACGATGTTTAGCCAGATCTTAAAACTCTAAGCAGTGATGCGATTTCTCGTACTGCATTTGGTAGTAATTATGAAGAGGGCAGGAAAATATTTGAACTTCAAACAGAACAGTCAGATCTTGTTATGAAAGCAGTGAGATCATTCTATTTTCCGGGGTTAAGGTCAACTAGCCTTTGTCTTTCTTTGTTCTTTTTATGCATGATCATGGAAGATGTAACTCAAGATTGATGTGTTTTTTTTTTTTCAGTTCTGACTTCTGAGTTTCAAATCATTCATTTCACAGGTTTTTTTTTCAGTTCTGACTTCTGAGTTTCAAATCATTCATTTCACAGGTTTTTTTTTCAGTTCTGACTTCTGAGTTTCAAATCATTCATTTCACAGGTTTTTGCCAACTAAGAGGATGAGAAGAATAAAAGATACTCAGAAAGAAATTTATGCTATGATAGGAGAAATGATCGATAAAAGAGTGAAAGAGATGAATTCTGGGGAAAACACCAATGATGACTTACTGAACATCCTTCTCAAATCGAATCTAAATGAGATTGAATTCCAGGGTGACAAAAGTTTGGGTATGAGCATTGAAGAGGTTGTAGAAGAGTGCAAACTCGTCTATTTAGCAGGACAAGAGACCGCTTCATCATTACTTGTATGGACACTAGCTTTACTCAGCAAGCATCAAGGGTGGCAGTCGCGTGCTAGAGAAGAAGTCTTGCAAGTTTTTGGAAGAAAAGAGCCAAATTCTGAGGGGCTTATTCATCTGAAAACTGTAAGTTCCTTCCATCCCATATGCCATCAATTTTACTGATTTTACAGGGTGAGTTTTATGTTTTATGGTTTCTGGAGATGCACAGTTGTTCTTACAAGGTATTTTCATTTCTCTTCGCAGCTTACGATGATCTTTAACGAGGTTTTAAGACTCTACACTCCGCTAGCTTCAACTGATCGGAGAGTTCATGAAGACAGTAAAATAGGAAACCTATGTTTGCCAGAAGGGGTTCTGGTGCTGTTGCCAGTTATCCTATTGCATCATGACCCGAATATATGGGGCGACGATGCAAAAGAGTTCAACCCCGAGAGATTCAGTGAAGGAGTTTCAAGTGCAACAAAGGGCCAACTTTCATTCTTCCCATTTGGATGGGGACCTAGAATATGTATTGGACAGAATTTTGCTATGATGGAAGCTAAACTGGCGATGGCGATGATTCTGCAATGCTTCTCCTTCAACCTTTCTGCATCCTACACTCATGCTCCTAACTCCATTGTCACAATGCAACCTCAGCATGGTGCACACTTGGTTTTGCATAAATTATAGGATGCCAAAGGTTTGGATCCAAGCTTCTAAGTCTACATTCTGGAAGAATAATGTTGTCATACATCCTGAGGCAGTAAGATTTTTATCTTAAACAGCAGTTAATGTTGCTTTTTATGTTGTTGAATGATATAAAATTGTATTTCTTGCTCTCCCTTTTCTCTCCTTTTGAGTTCTTTCCCATTTCTAAATGGCATTCTGGCCTAGAAGGACACAGATTTTGCCTTCTGTTCTTAACTTTGTGAGAAATTTCTACTGTCTATGGGAAAAGGAGCATTTTCTTCCAATGGAAAACCATGCATCACAAAGATGCTGCCATTTCTCATTCATTTAGAAATCAAAAGAAGAGGAAAATAGGAAAACCACAAAATTCAGCATACTACAATTTGTGCAAGACTAGGAGAGCACCATACTGAGGTTGCAGAGTGGTTACTGTGTAGGGAGCATGAACATAGGATGGGGAAAGTTCGAAGGAAAATCGTTGAAGCATCATTGCCAGTGCTAGTTTTGCCTCTAACATGGCAAAATGCTGGCCAATGCAGTTCCTAGGTCCCCAACCAAATGGGAAAAATGCATGTTGGCCTTTTGTTGCTTTTGACACCCCTTCACTGAACCTTTCTGGCCTGAATTCATTCGCATCTTCACCCCATATTCTGCTATCATGATGCAGCAAGATCACTGGTAACCATACCATTGCTCCTGCTGGCAAATCAAACTTTCCTACTCTAGTCCTTGTGGTGACTCTTCGGTTGAGTGCAACTGCTGGTGGATACAGCCTTAGAACCTCATTCAAGACCATAGTAACCTGTTGAAATGAAATATAAAACACCACATTTCAACATTATAGAACAAAACAAGTGTTGTCAGCACATCAGAAGTATCCTTAGTAATACAATTGCCATAATGTTTCCATACTCAGTAACAGCAATGAGTTCAAACCCTATAAAAGCATGCATGATGAGAGTTTGTGATTGATACTTACAACTTTGAGGTGGTGAAGAATATCAAAATCTGGCTTGTTTTTCCCGAACACTTGCAAAACCTCTTCTCTAGCTCGTGATTGCCAAAACTTCTCTTTCCCATTTGCACAATGTCTCACTTGTACTCAAATAAAATGCTGGCAGCATATGCTATTCATGGTTGATCATGGAAAGAAAAAGAAAACTTGTTAGTTTTGTATCATAGGAAAGAATTCTTTGTATCATTATTATTTTCAACCTCTAAACAAAAATATTCCGTGTAGAAAGCCCTTTTTCTTTGCAGATTTTGTGCTTTTCTGAGTTACTAAAGCAGAATTGATTAAAACCTTCAGCTTCTGTAAATGGAAAGCAGGATTGAGAATCTTTCTGTGTTTTGCCCATTTATCTCCCTCGGAAAGTATTAGCCCTTTGGCTAGCAATCTGCCAAGTGGATGAGGATGAGGCTTCTTGAAGATATGACTCTTAAGCAAGATTTCTCTTACGAGTTGAGCATCTAGGATCACCACTGAAGGATTGGGCCCAAGCCACACAAACGAATTCGTGCCTGCATTTTCAATTCTAGCAGATCAACAAAGTGGAAATAGAACTAAATATACTCAATAAGAAACTTAAGCTAAGAAAATGGCACTGATGAATGATGATATGAAAAGCTGGGATACAGATGCCATACCATATTTCTTGATGGTTTGAAGGTGAAAAGGTAAAACTCGCTGCACAATATCATCATAGAGATGGATAGGCTTGGAGTTGGCTTCTTTAAGCATCATGTCTATGTCACTGAAATCTCCATGGATTGGTCTGTATGAGTTTCCACTCAGACCTTGTGCTCTAAGCCACTTCTCAAGCTTTCTTGGCCTGAGAAACCAAATGTACAACACTTTCCATGCACAAACTAAGAGAGCAAAAGCAAATGAAAAGGCTATCATGCTGTGCATGTTTTCCACTGATTTCATCCCTATTTCCAATGAACTCTGAACCCATAAAAGCTTCATTTTAAAGACACTTCGAAAACGGAAGAAAGGGAACCCCTTTTAACTGTTGGATAGTGAGGTAGGAAAAGCTGGATCTCTAGGATGATGTTTGAGAATAAAAAAGAGCTAAAGGTTCACTTTAAGATATTTAATGGTTGGATGCTGGACTAATGGTATACAAAAGAAATATTTTCCAATAGTTTAAAGAGGATTAGAATATCAAGAAGAACCAACTAGCTCTTAGCTCCGTGTTTACCACTGAAAGCAGCCACGGGGAGAGCCCAGCACTGCTGCAACTTTTCAACTTTTAGAGCAATATTGCAAACAGACAATGCACTTTTCTTTCCATGCTTGCTAATAAAAGAGAGAGAATAATGCACGAGTGATCGACCGATGAAAAAGACATCCCAATTCCTAATTGATTGTTTGCTAAACTCCAAATTAGTGGATTGATCTGGATTCCATCGATTATAATACCACCTTTTTCTATATACAGAACCTTTGAATTCCAACCATTTTATGCACTCATTTCTTAAAGTTACACCTTTCATGCAAGACAGGACTTCTGATTTTGTTTTTTATTTCTCTTGCATTTCCCACAACAAAGGGAAACTATTAAAAACTGTTGTCTCTTCCAGATAACAGGCATCAAAGGTAAAGCAGAACTGTGGCTAACAACAGCAATAAGGACATCATTTTCATTATAGTCTAATCAAACAAGCAACAAAAGATGACAAAAGTTGAACTGTTTCTTATGCCACACAAAATTATTGATACTGCAAGCTAACATTAAAGTTCAGGAAGCTAAAGGGACAATTATTTCTTGCCCTAGGATATGCAATTCCAAGCCGGGAGAACTTATAGGCCTGTATGCATTTGGCAGTAATATGTCCACCATGTATTATATTTTGTGCAGAATTAACTGTGCACCATGCTGAGGTTGAGTAGTGAGTCTTGTGAAAGGAGCATGAGTATAAGATGGTGAAAGACCAAAGGAGAAGCGTCAAAGGATCATTGCCAGCACCAGTTTTGATTCAGTCAACGTGAAGTTTTGTCCAATACAAATGCGAGGTCCCCCACCGAATGGGAAATATGACACCTGACCCTTCGTCGCATTTGTCACTCCTTCGCTAAATCTCTCTGGGTTGAACTCTTTTGCATCATCAGCCCACACTTCTTTGTTGTGATGCAACATCCCTACTTGCAAGGAGAACATTGTCCCAGCTGGCAGAAAAAGATTTCCTATTTTTGTATCTTCAAGGACTTTCCTAGTGAGAGCTGGAACACCCAGATATAATCTTAGTCTCATTCAAAATCATTGTGACCTGTGAACAGATAATCAGCACAGAACATGAGAGCAGAGGGATAACGTCAAGGCCATTAAACTAGTTGGTTAATGTCACATTCAGGCGAAGAGTCTACCTCAAAACAGAGTAATTATTCAGTCCCTTAATACATGTCAATTTCAAGGATAATCCATTCTGATTCAAAGTATTTTCATAGGCCAAAAATGTATCCTACCTACAAATTCTTTCAAATATTGTAGGGAGAGGTACTCACAACTTTGAGATGATTCAAACCATCATAATGTATATCATCTTCTTGGGCAAAAACCCGAAAAACTTCTTCCTGAGCACGCAATTGCCAGTCCTGATGCTGACTGAGCAAAACCAAAGCCCAGACAAGCAATGTGGCAGTTGTCTCCTGCCCAGCCAAGTAGAAGAGTTTGCACTCTTCCATTACATCTTTAAAACTCAAACCAAAACTCTTGTGGCCTCTTTCTCTAATCTCTTTGAAATTAGACTCAAGCAAAAGGCCCAGTAAGTCATCTTTACTAGGTTCCCCTGCTTGCACTGCCCTCACTCTCTTATCAATTATATCCATCACTTTTCCTTCAATAATCCTTGCAATCTCCTTCATTCTTTTGTTAGCCTTGGTGGGCAGAAACCTATTAATTAGACTATATAAATTAGCACAAAATAAACACTGGAGTTTGGAGTTTGGAACAAAAAGTTGAATCCTACCTCAGTCCTGGAATGTATAATGCTCGACCAAGTGCTTCGATGTCACTCATCTGTTCTTGTTGGAGTTCAAATATTTCTCTTCCTTCTTCATAACTACTTCCGAACGCAGTTCTTGAAATCACATCGCTGGTTAGGGTTTGAAGGAGAGGCTAGACATTCAAATCACAAGACCCTTCTGGGAAAAGCCTTTCCTCCCATTTCTTCACCATTTCAGTTGCACATATATGAAAAGCTGGAAGCATAAACTATCCATGGCGGCAGAGAAAAGGGGATAAAAAGTTCAGCATCTAATTCATTAACAGTTCCTTTGTTTGATTGATTTTAGATGGATAAAATTGAAGAAACCTTGATCTTTTCTAGATGGAAAGCGGGATTGATGATTTTCCTGTGTTTGATCCATCTTTCTCCCTCCGCCATGACAAGACCTTGAACCAGCAGTTTGCCGAGCTCATTAGTAGTAGCGGGCTTTTGAAAGATCAAAAATTTCTGCAACATCTCCCTTATGAGTTCCCCGTCCGTGATGATAATCAATGGATTTGGCCCGAACCATACAAATGGATTGGATCCTGCAATTTCCAAACAGCCCATCAAGTCAAGTGAAATTGACCAGTTAAGATAAAGTGACCATAAATTATGACCCAATCCATAAATAACGCGATTTTATATGACTTGACCCATATATGACACATTAGTATAGGCTCGAATCAAATCATGATATGCTAATCCCGGGTCATTTTTTATCTGACCTGCAGAGCTTCCCAATCCACTCATTTGTAACTCCTAAAGAAATCTCTTTTAGAGAGCCCACAAAAATAAAATCAAAACAATTCATCCATTTAATTTTCTTTAATATTCAAGTAGTATAACAAATAAATCACACTAACTACTTTGCTTTAATTTGTTTTCTGAGACATAATAAGATTAAAATTAAACTGAAATGAAGAATTAGATATAGAGCATGATACAAAAAAATAAAAATAAATTCAGATGCACAATTTCCAATTTCATTCTCATTTTTTCTATGGGTTAAATGAAAATTTTAATATGTTTTTAATTTTAAAAACAAAATGGTTTTTAGTGAAATTCAAAAAGTACAACTTTTTATCTTTTAAAACAAAATCGAAAGCGAAATGAAAGTGAAATTGAAAACAAAAACTAGGACTGTTCAAATTGGAAACCCGATCCGAAGCGAGGCTATGAATTTTAACCCGAAACCACGGTTTTTGTCAGATTGTTTACGGATTTTTTCAGATCCCAACCCACCCTGGTTGTTGACCGATTTTGACTAGGTGTTACAACATTTTGGCTTAGGCACGGGTCAACAAACCCGAGTTTGAAAACATTGTATAAAAGTTAGATCGGTTTCGGATTTTGTTTTAAAACTTCGGAACACGATCTACACAATGCGATCCAAATTTTCCGTGAATAATTTTGTCCACCTCTAACAAAAACAAGGCTTTCAAAAAATCCTAACGCGATATGAATGTACATGTCAAGAAAAGAAGAGATCTAGTAGGGTTTGCACACCATATTTCTGGACGATCTGAAAGAAGAAAGGCACAACTCTTGGCATGGTATCATCAGCCACACGGATTGGCTTGGAATGAACTTCATAGGTCACTTTCATAAGCTGTTTGAGGTCACCAAGAAATGGCCTATAAGCATTCCCAACGAGGCCTTGCGCTCTTAAAATCTTTTCGAGCTTTTTCGGCTTAAACCAAAAAAAATTCAAGATTATTCTGCAACCACAGAGTAGAAGAGCAACCAGAATTGCAGCTGCGATGGAGCTATCCATTTTTTCTTTCTTTCTTTTTTTTTTTTTTTCCTCAGAATTGATGAAATTATTTGGGAGATAGATTAGTACTTGAAAAAAAGTCCATTCTAGTAT
Organism: Leptodermis oblonga; assembly: GCA_016801395.1. Lineage (NCBI taxonomy): Eukaryota > Viridiplantae > Streptophyta > Magnoliopsida > Gentianales > Rubiaceae > Leptodermis > Leptodermis oblonga. The sequence continues at coordinate 6,213,419 of CM028758.1, forward strand.
TTTATATATATAGAATTACAGAGAGATTTAGTCGATCGCTTGCATTAAGTAGGTGCATCAAAGTGTGTACATGTGTAGGACCGTTCAATTGCACAATTAGATTCAATGTTTTGATTTGAAAAAGTTTTAACGTCTGCATCATCAAATTTTGCTATCATTTATTTCTGGCAACAACTTGTATTTAACGTTTGTATTTACAGTGCGTATATCGAGTTTATCTGTTGTGTACTATGCACTCCTTTCAATCTAGAATAAAAGTCGCTTCAGAGGGTACCAATTTTTAAAATAAATGATGTTTTAGAAGAGGGTTAACTACCAATTACCCTCTTGTGATTTTTGAAAATTACCAATCACCTTTTTCAGGTTTAGAAAGCTACTAATAACCCCTTTATGGTTTGTTAATTTAAACAGGTAACGGTTAACTTTTCCGTCAACTTTATGGTGAAATAAAAAAAAGTCAACCATTTTATGTAGGAGTAAATGACAGAACCACATAAGAGAAAAAAAAAAACATTTTTTTCGTGCCTTACCATTGTCTTAACCTGTCTAACTAAGAGTAAATCTTGAATACCTAGTAATCATCTAATTGAGTATTAATTGGATTAAAACTTTCAAGACTTCTAGTAGTAATCAATTATACAGTAGTCAACGATTTTTTTGCCATTTAAACGAATTTCTTAATCTGTCTGAAAATTTTCAAAACGATTTTTGTTCTGGATTAGAAGGAGTATATATTATGCATTGAATATCAAGCGCGCACTTTTTTAGGTTAGGAACTATCATGAGTTCAGCCTTTGAAGTATATATTGTGTGTATTGAATTTATGCGGTGAAGTATTATATAGCGGTATTAGTGGATAAAGTATTGAGGTTAACCTTTGAATTGCATGGTGTTTAAGTTAGAACAATAACTAATGCATGTATTGAAAGAAAACATATGTATCAATTTTAGTTGTTGAAAAACGCATGGCGAACGTCAAACGGTTGAACATGAGAGTTCCTCCTTATTTATTAGTTAAATGCTCATAAATAATGTATACGTTAGTCCATTTCACAATAAATAATGTCATTTTAAAAAGTATTTCAAAATATATGGCATCAATATTTTAATATTTAAAGTTCATAAATATTTACTATGGTAAATAATTATTAATCTTTATAATTCATTAGTCACTGATTGTTATTATCAAAAAATAAGAAGTCATTGACCAACGAATATATACACCTTGGCATGATGAGTTGGTACAACCCTCCAATACTTATTTGACATGTTATCAAAATTTACATATGTACAAATTTTAAATGAAAATTTAGGGTATAGTCTCTTCATGAGACCATTCAGGTAGTAAATAACATTTTACGGTTTATGTAATGATTTATGCAATTACATTACTAATATATTATAAGTCATTATTTATTGACTGAATGATACCGTGAAAGAACTACTATAGTATTTCTAGAAATTTTATACTGATATTTTTTTAATTATTCCTTGTTTATAGAGATTCCATTATATCTCTAATCACAACTGTTGTCTCCATCCTTGTTCACCCATTATTCTCCAATCATCAAAATTTTAATTTGTTTCTCCATCTTCGTGTTTTGAAATTTTTTTTTAACAAGATGATGTCTTGAGATTTTTTGTTGAGATTTTTTTGGGTTAACATGTTGGATGGGTAATTGCCATTGAAGTACAACATGAAACCTTTGTTTGATTATAGAATATTTGCGCTAACTTTTTAGTATTACTAGAATTTGTTGAATATGGTTTGTTTTGCTAAAGTAAAGTGTGTTCGATATCGAACAATGCGAAACGTTGGTAGTTTGAAAGCCGATTTCTGAAACTGCTTTTCAGTTTTAATTTGAATGAAAAGTTGCGACTCTTCACAAATGGATTTGTTCAAACTGATTCTCAACCTCTACGAAAGGATAAGGGCATTCAAACTCTATAAATAGAGGTGTTTGTTTGATTATTAACAACACGAAAAGCACAACAAGCAACTCTTAATCTTGTGCATATATCAAAAGAACTTGCTACCTTGATATATGTTCGAATCTATTGTATCCTGGGGAATCTTGCCATTAACCCGGTATGTCTCTTCCAGATAACAGGCATCAAAGGTAAAGCAGAACTGTGGCTAACAACAGCAATGAGGACATCACTTTCATTATAGTCTAATCAAACAAGCAACAAAAGAAAACGAAAGTTGAACTGTTTTTTATGCCACACAAAATTATTGATACTGCAAGCTGACATTAGAGTTCGGGAAGCTAAAGGGACAATTATCGCTTTGCCTAAGATGTGCGATTCCAAGCCCGGAGAACTTATAGGCCTGTATGCATTTGGCAGTAATATGTCCACCATGTATTATATTTTGTGCAGAATTAACTGTGCACCATGCTGAGGTTGAGTAGTGATTGTTGTGAAAGGAGCATGAGTATAAGATGGTGAAAACTCAAAGGATAAGCGCCGAAGAACCATTGCCAGCACCAGTTTTGATTCAGTCATTGCAAAGTTTTGTGCAACACAAATGCGAGGTCCCCCACCGAATGGGAAATATGACACCTGACCCTTCGTCGCATTTGTCACTCCTTCACTAAATCTCTCTGGCTTGAACTCTTTTGCATCATCACCCCATATTTCTTTGTTGTGATGCAACATCCCTACTTGCAAGGAGAACATCGTCCCAGCTGGCAGAAAAAGATTTCCTATTTTTGTATCTTCAAGGACTTTCCTAGTGAAAGCTGCTACGCCCGGATATAATCTTAGAGTTTCATTCAAAATCATTGTGACCTGTGAGCAGATAATCAACACAAAACAAAGGTAGCCATTAAACTAGTTGGTTAATGTCACATTCAGTTGAAGAGTTAACCTCAAAACAGAGTAATTATCCAGTCCTTTAGTACATGTCACTTTCAAAGTACTTTCACTGGCCAAAAATGTATCGTACCTAAAAAATTTTGCAAATAATGTAGGGAAAGGTACTCACAACTTTGACATGATTCAAACCATCATAATGTATATCATCTTCTTGGCCGAAAACCTGAAAAACCTCTTCCCGAGCACGCGATTGCCAGTCCTGATGCTGACTGAGCAAAACCAAACTCCAGACAAGTAATGTGGCAGTTGTCTCCTGCCCAGCCAAGTAGAACAGTTTGCACTCTTCCATTACATCTTTAAAACTCATACCAAAACTCTTGTGGCCTCTTTCTCTAATCTCTTTGAAATTAGACTCAAGCAAAATGCCCAGTAAGTCATCTTTACTGGGTTCCCCTGCTTGCACTGCCCTCACTCTCTTATCAATTATATCCATCACTTTTCCTTCAATAATCCTTGCAATCTCCTTCGTTCTTTTGTTAGTCTTGGTGGGCAGAAACCTATTATTTAGACTTAACCGAAATTGAATCCTACCTCAGTCCTGGAATGTAAAATGCTCGGCCAAGTTGTACAATATAACTCATCTGTTCTTGTTGGAGTTCAAATATTTCTCTTCCTTCTTCATAATTACTTCCGAACGCAGTTCTTGAAATCACATCGCTGGTTAAGGTTTGAAGGAGAGGCCAGACATCCATATCACAATATCCTTCGGGGGAAAGACTTTCCTCACATTTCTTCACCATTTCAGTTGCACATATATGAAAAGCTGGAAGCATAAGCTATCCATGGCGACAGAGAAAATCAATAGTTCAGTATCATATTCATTAACAGTTACTTTTTCGTTTGATTGATTATAGATGGATAAAATTGAAGAGACCTTGATCTTTTCTAAATGGAAAGCGGGATTGATGATTTTCCTGTGTTTGATCCATTTTTCTCCCTCCGCCATTACAAGTCCTTGCACCAGCAGTTTGCCGAGGTCATTATTAATAGCGGGCTTTTGAAAGACCATGAATTTCTGCAGCATCTCCCCTATAAGTTCCCCGTCCGTGATGATAATCAATGGATTAGGCCCGAACCATACAAATGGATTGGATCCTGCAATTTCCAAACAACACTAGAGTCAAACGGCCCAACGGGTCAGACATAGTGACTGTAAATGACACCATCAGTATATGACTTGACCGAATATGACGCAATAGTATAGGCTCGAGTCGGATCATGATATGTTAATTACGGGTCATTTTTTATCGGATTGGCAGAGTCACCGAATCCGCTTATTTGTCACTCCTAAAGTAATCTTTAGAAAAGAAAGGCCACAAAAATAAATGATGAAACAATTCATAGACCAGATCATCTATTTAATTTTCTTTGATATTCAAGTAGTATAACAAATAAATCACAATAACGACTTTGATTTAATTTGTTTTATGAGACATAATATGATTAAAAATAAAATAAAATGAAGGATTAGATAGAGAGCATGATATGAAAAATCCAGACGCACAATTTCCAATTTCATTCTATTTTTCCAGTAGGGTTAAATGAAATTTTTAGTATGTTTTTAGCACTCCACTATCTTAATAAAAAGTCTTATTTATAATATTATAAACAAAATGGTTTTTAGTGAAATCGAAAAAATACAACTTCTTATCTTTTAGAACAAAATCGAAAGCCAAATGAAAATGAAAATGAAAATTAGGACTGTCCAAATTCGAAACGGATCCGAAGCGAGGTTATGCATTTTAACCCGAAATCATGATTTTTTGTAAATTCGGTTTCAGATTTTTTTTGAATCCCAACTCACCCTGGTTGTTGACCAATTTTGACTAGGTTTTACAACATTTTGGCTTAGGCACGAGTCAACAAAGCAGAGTTTGAAAACATTGGTTAAAAGTCAGATCAGTAGTTCCGGATTTTCGCGAATAATTTTGCCACACCCCTAACAAAATCAACGCTTTCAAAACAACCCTAACACAATATGAATGTACATGTCAAGAAAATAAGAGATCTAGTAGGGTTTGCACACCATATTTCTGGACGATCTGAAAGAAGAAAGGCACAACTCTTGGCAAGGTATCATCAGCCACACCGATTGGCTTGGAATGGGCTTCATTGGTCACCCTCATAAGCTGTTTGAGGTCACCAAGAAATGGCCTGTAAGAATTCCCAACGAGTCCTTGTGCTCTTAAAATCTTTTCGAGCTTTTTCGGTTTAAACCAGAAAAAATTCAAGAGTATTCTGCAACCACAGAGCAGAAGAGCAACCAGAATTGCAGCCGCGATGAAGCTATACATTTTTTCTTACCTTTTTCCCCTCAGAATTGATGAAATTATTTGAGAGATTACTTGAAAAAACAGTCTATTCTACTGTTCTATATATACAGAATTACAGAGAGATTTACTCGACACTTGCATTAAAATTGTTTACATGTGTAGGACTGTTCAATTGCGCAATTAGATTCGATCTGTTGATTTGAAAAAGTTTAACATCTGCATCAATGAATTATGCTATCATTTATTTATGGCAACAACTTGTATTTAACATCTTATTTACAGTGCGTACGTATCGAGTTTATCTCTGTTGTGTATCATGCACTCCCTCCGATTCAGAATAAAAGTCGTTTCAGAGGGTATTAATTTTCAAAATAAATGACGTTTTGGAAGAAAACAATAATAATTTTTTTCATAACTTACGATTGTCTTAACCTATCTAAATAAGAGTAACTGATTATCTTGAATGCTTAGTAATCATCTAACTGAGCATTAATTGGAATTGTTTATATATATATATATATATATATGAGAAATGTTAGGGTAAAGTCATTTAGTATTAACTTGCCATTAAGTCATTGTTATCATGAGGTGCACCACACATAATTATTGCATTAAATACATGTAACTTGCTATAGCAGGTTATATAAATAGGTAATAAGTTATTTATTTTATTTTATTTTTTATATTTGGTAACAAGCATATATTTGTGGCTAAAAAAGATGATAAATTAATTTAACATATAAAAATTTATTAATTTTTACAACCAAATTTTAGATTATCAAAAGGTAAATTATTATTTTTTAGTGAATATAAGGCTGGTAATTGTTTATTTATTACAAATTCGTGCAATGAAATGTAACTGTAACCCAATTTTTTGCACAATGTGTCCAACAAACTCTATTGTACCCTGCCAAATATATATATATATATATATATAGGGAGAAATTGATATTAGGAAATTAAATTAGTTTGTAAATATACCGATTGAGTAATGCGTTTTTTTAATTTATCATATCTCGGTATTATAATTGTTCGGAAATAATTATGAAAATAACCAAAATATTTGAATTAATATGGACACAGTACGCCATATAAAACCAGTGTAACCTAATTACTGAAAATAATGTCCTACATTAAAAACAATTGTAGCCCGCCCAAAATCCTAATTTTGAAACCTACAATTTTCTATAAAATCTCATATATTACGGTATAATTTACCATCCCCTAGGTTAATTATTGCTCGAAATATACTTGGGACAGAAAAAAATAGTTTCTTATAATTATTTTGAGCATTGTACCATATATGAAATGCAATTGTACCTAGCTATTGTGCATAATGTACCTCAGCAAATAACTATTACAGCCTGCTTAAAATATAAAATGAAAAATTGATATTAGTAAACTAAAATATTGTGTATATACCGATCGAATATTTGGATGTTTAATTTAGAACATCTCGGTTGTTATAATTGTTTGAAAATAATTTGAAAAATAAATAGAATTTTAATTTACAAAGGGCAAGTACACAATATTAAATCATTTTACCCCAATAGTGAACATAATGTGCCAATATTAAAAAGTATTGTTCACCCCCCAATATTTTGAAACTTATATTTTTCTATAGATTACGGTTTAATTTAGCATACTCCGGGTTAATTATCGAGATAAATATATTTGAGACAGAAAAAATATTTCTATTACAATTACTTTGAACATTGTTCCCTATATCAAATGCAATTGTATCTTGCTTTAGTACATAATGTACTCCAACAAACAACTAATTTACCCCGCCCAATATATAAGGAGAAAAATTTATATCAGTAAATTAAAATATTATGTATATACCAATGGAATAATAGGATGCTTAATTTAGAACATTTCGGGTGTTATAATTGATAGAAAATAATTAAGAAAATCAATAAATATTTTTAATTAATTAGAAAACAATACAACATGTAAACTCATTGTACCCAAATATTAAAAATGATGTCCCTCAATTAAAAACAATTGTAGGCCGCCCAAAATTCTTAGCTCGAAACTGAAAATTTTCTACAGAACCTCATGTATTACGGTATAATTTACCATCCCCAGGGGTTAATTAATGCCATAAATATAGTTTGGCTAGAAAAATAATGTTTACAATTACTCTGGGCATTGTACCCTATATGAAATGCAATTGTATGCCAAATGTTTGCACGATGTGCCCCCAACAAACAACTATTATACCTCGTCCAATATATACTGAGAAAAAAATGATATTAGTAAATTAAATTAGTTCGTATATATACTGATTGAATAATGGAATTTTTTAATTTAGCAAATCTCAGTGTTATAATTGTTCAAAAAATAATTATAAAAATAAATAAATAAATATTATTTTAATTAATATGGGCACAATACACCATATAAAACCAGTGTACCCCAATACTAAAAATAATGTTCCTCAATTAAAAATAATTGTAAGCCGCCCAAAATTCTAAGTTTGAGACTTAAAATTTTTCTAGAGAACCTCATTTATTATGGTTAAATTTACCATTCCCTGGTTAAATATTACTCGAAATATATTTGGGACAAAAAAAAATATTTTTTTTATAATTACTTTGAGCAGTATACCCTGTATGAAATGCAATTGTACGCTACTTTTGAGTATAATGTACCCCAACAACAACTATTGTACCACACCCAATATATAAGAGAAAAATTTATATTAGTAAATTAAAATATTGTGTATACAGTATACACCGATCGAATATTGGGATGTTTAATTTAGAACATCTCGAGTGTTATAATTTTTTGAAAATAATTAAGAAAATGAATATATATATACATATATATGTATAAATATATATATTTTTAATGAATATAGGCTGAGTACACCATATAAAATCATTGTATCCCAATACTGAAAATGATCCGAAATTTAAAACTATTGTATCTCGCCTAAAATTTTGAGTTTTAAACTTATAGTTTTCTATAGAACCATATATACTATGGTTTAATTTAGCTTTCCCCGAGTTACTTTTGGCGAAAAATATATTCGGGACAGAAAAATATTTTTTCACAATAACTTTGACCATGGTACACATATGAAATGCAATTGTACCCTACTTCTGTGCGTAATGTACACCAAGAAACAACTATTGTACCTGGCCAAATATATAAGAGGAAAAATTGATATTGACACATTAAATATTGTGAATATACCGATAGAACATCATGATGTTTAATTTAGAACATATCGGGTGTTATAGTTGTTTGAGACTAATTAGAAAAATAAATATGTACATTTTAAATAAAGGCTGACACTACTACAAAATGCCACAAAGCCACCCAACTTTAGCCACAAGGTGCATATTAATAGGTGGCTTTCACAAAACGTGGCATATATAGCCACCGGTTTGTTATAAACAGGTGGCTTTTCCCGAAAATGAGTAACAAAGCCACCGGTTATCCTTAAACCGATGGCTTTATTGGATATAGCCACCGGTTTAAGAAAGACTAGTGGCTTTGTTGTTTAACTACAAACAAAGCCACCGGATTTTACCGGTGGCTTTACCGAACGCCTTTTCGGCAAAGCCACCTGTTCATGAAATACCGGTGGCTTGCTTGGCAAAATTAACAGATCTCACATCGACTAGAGACTCATTTCGGGAGATGAAACTCCTTTATAAAAGCAGCAAAGGGGAGGATGCATAACTTACTTTCCTAGCGGTGTCAAGGCAAAAATTAATAAGTTTTATGGCCAATAATACAGTTATAAATAAATTTCTTTTGACTCGTCTAAACTCGTAGACTCGGACGAGCAAATAGTTACTTTTAACTTTCCTAAACAAAGCCACCGGTTATACCTCCAACCGGTGGCTATGTTTTATATTTTTCCACAACAAAGCCACCGGGAATACATCCACCCGGTGGCTTTGTTTCACGTATTTAGGTAAAAACCACCGGTTTCTTAAGCCGGTGGCTTTTACCTCAAAAAGCCACCCCCCATATAGCCACCGGGGGAAAATTGCGAAAATGTGGTATGGACCCGGTGGCTTTTAACAATTTTGTAATAGTGTGAGTACACAATATTAAATCATTGTACCCCCAATTCTGAAAATGATGTACCTCAATTACAAACAATTGTACTCTGCCCAAAATTTTTAGTTTTAAACTTACAATTTTCTTTAGAAACTCATATACTATCGGTTAATTTACCATCCCCCAAGTTACTTATTGAGAGAAATATATTTGAGATGCGAAAATATTTTTTCACAATAACTTTAACCATTGTACCCTATATGAAATGCAATTATACCGTACTTTTGTACATAATGTATCCCTACAAATAACTATCGTACCCCGTCCAAAATATATATAAGAAAAAATTGATATTATAAATTAAAATACTGTATATATACCAAGTGAATATTGTGATATTTAATTTAGAACATATCGAGTGTTATAATTGTTAGACAATAATGAAGAATATATATATATATTAATTAATTAATTAATAAGAGCACAATACACCACATAAAATCATTGAACCCAAATATTGAAAATGATGTGCCCTTATTAAAAGCTATTGTACCCCGTCCAAAATTCTTAATTTGAAATTTTCTATATAACCTCATATACTACGGTATAATTTATCATCCCCGAGGTTAATTATTACCATAAATATATTTTGGCCCAAAAAATAATGTTAACAATTACTTTGGGAATTGTACCCTATATAACATGCAATTGTACACCAAATTTTTGCCCAATGTGTCCAACAAATAACTATTGTACCCCGTCTAATATATACTGAGAAAAATTGATATTAGTAAATTAAATTAGTTTGTATATATACCGATCAAGTAATGAGATTTTCTTAATATAGCACCTCTTGGTGTTATAATTGTTCCAAAAAAAATTTATGAAAATAAATAAATATATATTTTTTAATTAATTTGTGCAAAATACACTATATAAAACCAATTTACCCCAATCAAAAACAATTGTACCCCGCCCAAAATCCTAAAATTGAAACTTACAATTTTCTATAGAACCTCATATATTACGGTTACATTTACCATCCCCGACTTAAATATTGCTCGAAATATATTTGGGACTGAAAAAAATAATTTGTTATAATTATTTTGAGCAGTGTACTCTATATAAAATGCATTATAACCTGCTTTTGTTCATAATGTACCCCCAGCAAATAGCTGTTGTATCCCGCCCAATATATAAAAAGAAAATTTTATATTAGTAAATTAAAATATTTTTTATATATCAATAGAATATTGGGATGCTTAATTTAGAACATTTCGAGTGTTATAATTGTTAGAAAATAAAGAAAATAAATATATATTCTTTTAATTAATATGGGCACAATACACTCTATAAAATGATTGTACCCAAATAATGAAAATGATGTGCCCCAATTAAAAACTATTGTATCCCGTCCAAAATTCTTAGTTTGAAATTTAAAGTTTTCTATAGAATCTCATATACATCCCTGTGGGTTAATTATCGCCATATATATATTTTGGGCCGAAAAATAATTTCTACAATTACTTTGGCCATTGTACCCTAGATGAAATGCAATCGTACACCAATTTTTTTGTACAATGTGGCCAACAACAGTCTATTGTACCCCATCCAATAATATATATATATATATATATTGTGAAAATTTGATATTAGTGCATATACCGATCGCATATTGGGATGTTTAATTTAGAACATCTCGGGTGTTATAATTATTTAAAAATAATTGGGAAAATAAATAAATATATTTATTTAATTTATAAAGGCTGAGTACACCATATAAAATTATTATACCCCAATACTAACAATGATGTTTCCAACTTAAAAACTATTGTAGCCTGCCCAAAATCCTTAGTTTTAAACTTATAATTTTCTACATAAGCTCATATAGTAAAGTTTATTTTACCATCCCTTGGGTAACTTATCGAGAGACATATAGTTGGGAGAGAAAATGATTTTTTGACAATATAGTTAACTTTGACCATTGTACCCTATATTAAATGCAAATGTACCTTGCTTTTGTGTATAATGTACCCCCAACAAATAACCACTGTACCCCGTCCCATATATATAAGGAGAAATTGATATATGTAAATTAAAATATCGTGCATATACCGATTGAATATTGGATGTTTAAGTTAGACCATCTAGGGTGTTACAATTGTTGAAAAATACTTAAGAATATATATATATATATAGTTAATTGGGATGTGCACAGTACACTATATAAAATCATTGTACCCCAATACTGAAAATGATGTGCCCCAATTAAACACTATTGCACCCCGTCTAAAATTCTAAATTTGAAACTTAAAATTTTCTATTGAACCTCATATACTATGGTTTAATTACTGTCTCCAGGGGTTAATGATAGGCAAAAATATATTTTGGCCAAAAAAATAATTTCTGTAATTACTTTTGCATTGTACCTTATATGAAATGCAATTGTAACCCAATTTTTTGCTTGATGTGCCCAACAAACAACTATTTTGCCCCGTCTAATATATATTGGAAAAAATTGATAGTAGTAAATTAAAATAATGTGTATATATATTGATCGACTAATGGGTTGTTAATTTAGAATATCTCGGGTGTAATAATTTCTCAAAAATAATTAGAAAACTAAGAAATGCTGATTTAAAAAAATAATAATTGCTCGCCAATTTCACCGCTCTACGTTACGGCACTAGTTGGAATTTTTTTCTCAATATATTCATGGATATTTAAAATAAATGAAAACAACTTTAATACAATGCCATGGCTTAAAGGTATACATAGATATGACTTTGTTTAATTTTTTTTTAATTGTTTATCTTTGTCGTGGCTATAGCAATAGCTCAAATTAAGAACATTAATTTTTACCAATATAGTAGCTTAAGTAAAGATAATTAATACAAAAAATATTTTAGTTTTGAAGTTTTTTGTTTTGGCGTATGATTTTACTTTCCAAATTAAATGGATATCAACACTACAAAAAAAAATGCCTTTGGTGACGACACCAATTTTGGTCACCAAAAGCTAAAATCTGGTCACTAAAGGCTTTGGTGACCAGAAAAACCTTGGTCAGTGGGTGGTCGCCGAAGCTCGGTCACCAAAGGGTCGGGTGACCAACTTAAAAGAGTTGGTCACCAAAGGGTTGGTTTGGTGACCAAAACGTAGTGGTCACCAATTACTGACCAAAACTATTGGTCACTAATTTGGTCACCAAAGGGACATAATCTGGTCACCAAAGCCTAGCCTTTTGGTGACCAGAGAAAATGTGGTCAGTCTTTTGGTCTCCAAAAATGACCTGTTAACGCCGTTTGTTTGCCTTTAGTGACCACTTTTTTTTCTTTTTTTTTTTAAGACAAACTTTGGTGACTACTTTTCTAGTCACCAATAATTTAAATTAATAATTAAATTCACATAATTAGTGACAATTTTGGTGACCGAATTTGTGGTCAAAATGTAGTCTTTGGTAACCAGAATTCCATCACCAATTCAATACATAACAGTAAACAATATTGACATTTGGTGACCAAAACAGTGGTCAACAAAGCAATAAATTCTCAAAAAAAAAAAAATACAAAAAGAGCTTATATACTTCTAGCTCAATTAAAAGCTATTTCATTTCAAATCATAGAATAATACAATGTAGCTTATAAATTTACATTAAACTTTATACAAGCTCAATTCTCGAATTCAATACAATAGCAACCAAAAGATGTAAAAAGATTATCAACATCCCTACACCACTAAAAACAACACATTGCTTTTCTATCATGATCCCTGCTTTGAAGGAAGAAGAATCTTAAACCCACACAAGGAAGAATTATCTGTTCAATTAAGAGTTTGAAAACAAAAACATTCTTACATTCTTCATGATACAACATCTCTTCAGGAATTGGAAAGTTGCTCAAAATCCCTAAAATTGCACGATATTGAGCATCTAACTGCAAACTGATAAAAGATGTAACTGAAAAACTCACAAGTTAAAATGACATCCATCTATATGCATGACTCATAATTAGTAGAAAGCAACCATAGAAGAAACAAAGCAGATTATAGAAATTTATCTGCAAGAGTCAATTTCCAAGTGCAGCAATTCAAGCCTAGAAGAAAAAAACCATCACGAGATAGCTTTCCTATAAAATTTAAATCTTAAAATACCAAACTACCATAGCAGATTGCAAACCATCTGAAGAGTTCTCAAATAGAATATTGTTTCAACATGACCATAAATGTACTCACCATAGAAATAGAGCATATTAGAGAAATTTATCTATTAAGGAAAATAAGACTGTATATATACCTTGCAAGACTTCAAACAACAAAGAGAGATGCAAATCCAATGCCATTGCATAGGATTTGTCTGCAGTATAGATCCAGCATCATCCAATCCAGATTTCAGCACACAGAGATTCCACAATTAAGTTTCCAGAAAATTTCAGCAACTAAGCCCATCCTTAAGAATTGAAATTTACCAGAACCAGAAATTCGAAATCCAGCACACAAATCCAGATTGCATAACAATTCAGGGACAGCCACAAGAGAAGTACTAAGTCTCAATTGCCAACAAGATCAAATGCACTGAAAGATTCATGAAATTAATCACCATGCTAGGCAAAACAGGTATCCCGAAATTCCAGTAGCAACACGCTCTAAATTCCGTTACCCAACCCATCCATAATGCTAATTTTACACAAATTCCAGCAGCACCGTCACCCATCAGAGCTAATCTTAACCAAGACAACCATAAAGCCCCATCCCTAAACCAGCCCAAGAAATCTAGAAAATCACAGCAATTCCATTCAGACCACATGGTGACCAAAGTAGCTCCAGCAGTCAAACCCCAAACAAACTTAAATTTTTGGCACTTAAATTCCAGAAGAAATTAAGCGCAAAAAATTCAGCCTCTCCAATTCTCCAATTAATTCCATTCAGCACATCCATTCCAAATTTCACAAGAATTCAGCACACAAAATTTCAGCACATACATTTCCAAAGAAATTCAGCACCAAAATTACAGTCAACCAAATCAATGCCAAACAGCCCACAGAAATTCTAAGACCAGAAAGTAGCACAGCCATATCACTGAATTCAGCAGAACATTTCCAAAACAGAGGAGCAAAGCACCCCTTAACTTTCCATAATTCCAGAAAATTGAGTGCCCAGCACAAAATTTTCCAAAAACAGAACACAAAAATTCTAGAATTCAGCAAGCAACACTTCGATCATGACAGTTCGACTCAAATTTCAGGCAAACAGAATGCTTACCGAAAGATGAACCAAAATCCGCACCTCTGGATGAGAGACATGGTCTCAGTGAGCCTCCTCAACGCCATTAATGGCTTCTTCAATACTGGCAGAAAAGAAACCCCAAGTCGGAACTCACCATCTTAATCGAACCCCAACCTAGAGCTTCACCGTCGGCTTCCTCGAATTGCAGCAGTTCAGCGGCGCCGTGAGTCCACCATAATTCCAGATTGGAAGATGAACACCCAAAACCCAGCAAGAACTCCTCCTTGTCAGACCATCAGCCCGCAGCCCGGAGCCTTTCCCCTCTGAAATCCGGTAAAGTCCCAAAATCAGTAGTGACCCAAAATCGGAAAAGCGTCACCTTTTTCCAGATTTGGACCTCCGAGGTTCATTCAAGCTTCTCCTCAAAGGTTCTTCCGACCTTCATCAGATTTTCCCATTCACGGCGGAGCAGCAGCTCTTCAATGGAGTTCAACCACAAACCCACATCGGCGGTTCTCAGTTTAACCCACCAGAGAAAAGACACTCACTCCCACCTTTTGAAAACCCAATAGCGGAAGATCCCACACAGTTGCAAGAACGAACCAAGCGCTCAATATTGAAGACCCCGTGGAAGTAGAAGTTCAGAAAAAGGGCCACCTTTTCGTCTTTTACTCCCAACCAGTCGCAATAATTCGATAATCTCACATTTAATTTCAAACCCACAGAAATGGTGAAAACCCTTCGTGGGTAATTTTTGTTTTTGATTAAATGAAATCTCAAAATTCAAGATTTCACAGAACCAAAATTTTCCAATAATAATTCATCCTTACCCGGTTAAACCCCCTATATCCTATGAAAACAATTTTAAGACACATAAGTGCTCAAAATTGCTTCAATCAGACATAGGGAAGTAGATCGGTGAAGAAAGGAACTCAAGAGCAGCCATGAATGAGGCGCCTGGAGTTTTCCCAGGGAAAACTTCAGCGAGAGTCTGCCCTTGGCCTTTTTTTCCCTTGGGTTTTCTTTCTGCCCAATTTTTACTCTTTCTGCCCAATTTTTACTAAGGCACATTAGTTTTTTTTTTTTTTTTTTTTCCCTCACCATCCTGCCCCTTTTTTCCCAAACCCGCCACCCATTTTCACTTATTTTGGCCAAATTCAATTAGCCCGCCACCACTTTTCATTTTTCCCTCCCCTCCTTTTTTTACAATATTTTTATCTTTTAATCTTTAATACGTAACTTTCTCACCATAAATAAAAAGGTAAATTTGTTCTTATAATATGATATTAGAGTAATGCATGTAATTATTTTATTTAAAAATTTATTAACATATCAATTATTCATTATTTATATTATTTATATTAAATGATTCAGTACAAATTATTAAAAATAATATTAATAATTATTTTAATAAAAAATAACCTTCATTTAATTAGAGTATTAATTGAAGTTGTTGATATATGCGGAGCATTAATTGGATTAAAACTCCAAACCTCCTGTATAGTAGTAATAAATTACAATAATCAAGAGTTGTATTGACCGTTTTTTGATTTTCTACTGTCAATCGATGTTGAACGATTTTCAACACAATTAATGGGAAATTTTATTTTTCAAGAAATTACAATAGTTAAGAGTTTTCTTGTCCTTTAAACTAATTGTTTATTTTGTCTAAAACACTTTAAAACGATTCTTATTTTGAATAAAATGGAATATATTATAATTGTATCCTATTGTACATATACTAACAACTGATCATGTTAGGACAAGTCTAACCACATTTGGAACAATTTTTTACTATACTAGTATATGTAATAATTTTAAATATTAATAGTTACAAATTAAGTTTCAAAAACAACATTGTTTAAATATAATATATCTATGTACTATTAGGAAACAATGAATTTAATCACTCAAAAACAAAAAATGATTTCATGAAAACTTTAAAATCCATATGAAAATGTTACAAAGTAAAAAAATACAAAATTTGACTGGCTTATTAATAATATTAAAACTTAAGTGGTTAAATTATAAGTTTTTGGTTGTTTTACTGATAATATTGAAACTTCAAATGGTCAAATTATAATTTTTAGGTGGTCTTAGTAGTAATATTCAAACTTAAGAGGTGATATTATAATTTGAAAGGTGTCTTACTAATAATATTAAAATTTCATAGGTCAAATTGTAATTTTTAGGGTGTCATAGTATAAATATTGAAAATTAAAAGTTACAATTAAAAAAAGAAAAAGAAAAAAGAAAACCATATTTAACCCAAATGAGACACTTTTAAGTGTCCTATTAAGTGTTATAGCTGGTTCCATTGAATGAGACACTTTTAAAAGTCCTATTACATAAATAATGATACACATACAAAAAGAGGACACATATCAATAGTATCATATTAAATGTTCTAGTTGGTTCTATGTAATGAGATACTTTTAAAAGTCCTATTACATAAATAATGATACACATATTATAACAGGACACATACCAATAGTGTCCTATATTTATTTAAGGGTTAATTATCAAGAATCCAGCCGTGGTTTCAGAAAGTATTGACGAACCCCCCCCCCCCCCCCCCCCCCCGAAAGAACCCCACCTGTGGTTAACTTTATGGTTTTGCCAAAAACCATAAAGTTAACAGAAGGGACTAAAAAAAAAAAAACTAACAGAGAAAAAAAAGGCAGGGACTCATTGTTTTATAAGTCTCATTAGATATCTAATAAGACTCTTATTATAAAAGAGTCCCAAAAAATGTGTCATAACTGCCATATTTTATTGTAGTGTCATTTTCATATTTAGTATAGTAAATTCTTCCTAATTAACAATTCAATCAATTGAATAACGAGCAAGTGCCCAACTAAAATTTAGAGAACAAATTAAGTTGAATTAATGTTTGGATAACCAGATAAGTTCAATTATTATTTGAAGAACTGGTTAGATACATTTATTAATTGTATATTAATAATATGAGATTTTATAATTATAATAAATTAGTAATAGACATTTTAGTAGATCTAGATTATAGGATTGTACACAATTTATAAATGTTAGGGTGTTATAATATAATTATTATAAATTTAGACTAATATTTTGATTACAATTCCCAACTTCTTTACTATTGAAGAATTGATTAATTAATTAAATATATTATATTTGGCCCAACCGTGTTAGTCAATAGAGTGAGGCCCAATTTGAATTTATCCACAATAGAGTTATCAAATCAATAGGTAATATTATATACTCCATCTGTTTAATTACAAGAGTGTTTTTTAAAAATATTTTTTTTTATTTCAATATAAGTTTTTAATTTTTTTTACTTTTCTGACTCATACTAATATAATTATATGTTCTACAACTAACATTTACTTAAAAAATAAGAACATTAATGAAACAAATATGTCAAATTAGTTATTTTAGGTATTATATATTAATATTCATAAAAAGTTGTATAATTGTAAATATGACTATTCTAGTAGAATGAAATGAATAATACTTAATCTACCAATATAAATATACTATTTGTTGTTGAACTTGTAAAGAATATACAACAGATTTATAAACATTTACCAAAATTGTAGTCATTAAATTAAAAAAATTAAAAACTCAAAAACAAAAATTTTTGTAATAAGAAATTCACAACATTTACCAATTAAGTGGGCTAAAAAAGTTGTCATTGAAACTTCTTTTTCACTGATATGTCCCCATTTAGTGAGTATAGATTAGTTGTCATTAATTTAACAAGAAATTAATGTTTATTTAATGACTAGAATTTCTTATAACTAAAATTTATGATTTGGAGACCATTTTTTTTCACCACTTAAGACAATCAAAAAATATATTTGGTGACCACCTATTTTTTCATCACCAAAAGTAGCCATTACAAGGAATACATTTGGAGGGAACTTTCCCACCATTTTTTGGGCAAAATTTGATGCACGGTTGACCACTTGTAAAATTGGAGGGAAATTTCCCGCCATTTTTGATGACCACAAATCTGGTCACCAAAAGTTACCAAACTGGTGACCAAAATGTTTGGTCACCAAAAGACTTCTGACCAATTATTGGTGACCATTAACGTTCTGGTCACCAATTTCGGTCACTAATAAGTCTCAATCTGGCGGGAAAAGTTCCCACCATAACCTTTAGTGACCAACTGGTGACCACTTTCTTATTTGGTCACTATTTTCAAGCTGTGACCAAGCTTTGTTGACCAAACTTTTTTTTGGTCACCAAATGGTACGTTTGGTGACAGGTGTCTGGTCACTAAAGGCCATTTTTCTTGTAGTGCAAGTAACCGATTACCATTTAGGATATCAAGTAACTGGTTACCAATTATGTTGGCTATTATTCCCTACATCTCTGACCCATTAACTTAAGTTACACCTTAATTACTTTCAACCATTGATTATTGATTTAATGGTTCAAATCAATTCGACTTAACAGCAAGTCAATTTTAGTGACTTTGACTCTAGCATTTTCCTATATATATATATATATATATTATGCATTGACTAACATGCGCGTACTATTTTTAGGTGCTGAATTATTGAGTTCAGCCTTTGAAATATATATCGCGTGTATTTAATTCATGTGGTAAAGTATTGTATAGCTTTATTAGGTGATAAAGTATTGAGGTTAACCTTTGAATTGTATAGTGTTTATGTTAAAACACTAACTAAAGCATGTACTGAAAGAAAACATGTGTATCAATTTTAGTTGTTGAAAAATGCATGGCGAACGTCAAACGGTTGGACATGAGAGTCCCTCTTTATTTATTAGTTAAATGTTCATAAATATTGTACACGTACTAGTCCGTTTCACAATAAATGTTATTTTAAAAAATACTTTATTTCGAAATATATGGCATAAATATCTTAATATTTAAAGTTCATAAATATTTATTACGGTAAATAATTATTAAACTTTGTAGTTTGTCATTCATTGACTGTTTTATATGAGAAATTATTTAGTGTAATGAATATATGCACCTTAGCATGATGAGTTAGTACAACCCTTTAATACTTATTTGACATGTCATCAAAATTTACATATGTACAAATTTTAAATGAAAGTTTAGGATAAGACTATAGTTTCTCTACGGGTCCATTCAATAAGTAAATAATGGTTTATGTAATGGCTTATGCAATTGCATTACTAATATATCATAACTTATAAGTCATCATTCACTGACAAAATGGTCCTATAAATAACTATAGTATTTCTAAAAAATTTATATTGTTATTTTTCTAATTATTTTTTGTTTATAGAAATTCCGTTATACCTCTAATCACATCTGTCGTCTCCATCCTTCACCCATTATCCTCAATCATCAAAATTTAAATTTGTTTCTCCGCTGCTTCCAATCGCTCTCCACCCACCCCGCTCATCCCCATCTTTGTGTCTAGAAAATACATGTTGCCACTGAAGTACAACATGAAACTTTGATTATAAAATATTTACTCTAACTTTTTAGTCTTACTAGAATTTGATTCTTTAAACTGAAAATATGATTTAACATACAATACTTTTAATGCTGTTTAATTGGGCTTATCATTAATTATCGACTGAGATAGTTGTTTTTCGAAAAATTAAACTAGTATAATTTCAATATGAAATCTTAAATTGATTATATGTTATTGCTTTATTTTCTCTATTGTAGAAAGTTTTAGTTAAACTTAAACCTTAATCACGAGAAAAAGAGAAATTGTACCAGCATAAGAAGAAAATTAGTTTCTAATTCACTTAGGATGCCAATTGTTCATTAAGGGGAATGAGAATGATAATAATGAGGAATGATTGTAGAAGTAATCATTACAATTGTGTTTTTTTTTTTCTTTTGGACCAAAGACTGGAAATTAAAGACGCACACACACACACACTAATTAACCTAATATAGTATGGACATGACAAACATAAGACAAACTATGCGAGGATTACAATTGTGTTGTTTGGTTTAGTTTGAAGAATGAATATAACTATTATGATGTTTGGTTTATAAAAAATATTAAGAATAAAAATATTTTAACTGTTTTTTTTTTGCATTAAATTATTGATATATTATAAATTAACGACTATGATTAAGTATATTATAATGATAATTATTATTTTTAATTAATATTTTCAACTAAAAATTGCATTAGGGAGCTAATTAGTAGGGAATGCGTTTCATTCCTCCCAATTTTGAGAGGAATGGACCATTGCCCACTTTTGATCTTTGAGGGTGGGACCTAATAATGAAACCCTCAGTCCAAACACTTATTTTCATTCCCTACTCCTAAATCCTCCAACCAAACACATCCTTAGTTTGCTATGTCTGGAAGTGTTCTGAACACAAAGATGGGGATAAGTGTGGATGGAGGGCTTGGACACGGAAACAGGGACAAGGGTGGGTGGGGAGTGTAAATTTTGACGACATACCAAATAAGTATTGGATGGTTGTACCCGTTCATCATGTTGGGGGTGTATATAGCCGTTCCAGAATAAAGAGGGTAGGAAATGGAGTATTCTTGTGATTACAAACTTGTCCCACATAAAATGAATGTGAAAATTATGGACAGATGAAATTCTATTAAATGTAAAGTATTGGATAGGGGCTGGGCCACATTAGTTGCTGGACAAGCTATTTTGTTGTCATGAAACATATCTCACATGAGAACAGTGAGACTCTCATGTAGAATATATATTACTAAAGATTTCTGATTCCCTTCAATTAGATTTTGGAGATGCCTTGTCATGACCATTGATATTAGAGTCAGACACCACCCTATATGCCACCACGTACGCACGCACGCACAATACAAACACGATGTTCAATGTAAGGATCGTGTTTGGGACAACGCGTGTTAAGGTGCACGCTAAATGAATGAATGAATGAACAGTGAACATGGCATGTAACTTGCAACCGTGCGCGAAGTGTGAGACTCGTGTGCAAGGATGAGACTGCACCATGTGAATATAGTGTGACGGAACATGGTGAATTGTCAATAAACATAACATATTCCATATGGGAAGAGTTAAACTCTCGTGTATGATATAATATGGCTAGAGGTGGCAATTGGGAGGGAAATGGAGAGAATTGGGAGGGAGTTTATTGGGAGGAAAATTATTGGGTAGAGGTAATTAATTACCCCTCTAATTTTAGTGTTGGGAGGGATTAAGATGGAATGAGATTTAAAATTCTCATGTCCCATTGAGAACTTTATAATAGGAATCCCAATGAAATCCCATTAAGCTCCCATTTTAATACCCATTAATTACCAAATAAAAATAACTTGAATTTTTTAAACTATTTTTTAGTGTCATATTTTTATTATTTAGTTAATAGGTACTTTAATTATTGATTAGTATTTACATTTAATAACTCAATCAAATTTTATTATTCTTTTCTTTTGTTAAAATATAATATTTAAAACTTATTTTGTCATTTCTCTCCTCTTTTTTTCTTCTTATTTATGTTTCAATTATGCGATTAAGACTAATAATCAATTGCTATACTGTAAATACAAATACATACTTTATGCATATATATTATTTATGCATATATAGAATATGTACACATGCGTTACTGTGTACACAGTACATGCGTACATATATATATATATATATATATATAATAAACAAGAGGTTTTATAAGAAAAAAAAAGGGAGCTTTTTCTTTCTATAAAATAAACAAGAAGTAGTAACAGAAAAAAAAAATACTAAAAGTTGGAATAAAATAAAGTTGAAGGAAAATTAGGGGGAAAAAATGATATAAATATAAAGGAATAAAATGAATGAAAGAATATGGAGAGATTAGAGAAATAGTATAGAGAGAGAAAGTAAAATAAGAGAGTAAAAAAAAAAAAAGGGTAAAAGACAAGTTCCACCCTTCTAATTTGATTGAAAAACAAATACCTCCCTTATACTTTGAAAACTCCCATTACCCCCCTTACACTTTGGATTACGTAAGAAACTAACTGTAGGTACAAAAATTAAAGGTACAAAAATTAATGGAGAAACCTATCCTTGTTGGTGTTATATATATATATATATATAAAACCTCTTCATCTTGAAAACAACAGCATGTAAGATTTGGAACCATGCGTGGATGAAAAGTCCTCAATTTTTTAAATTGTTTTATTTCAATTATAGACTTTGTAATTGAAAATGTAATTAACTAGATATAGAATTTTAAAAAAGAATCAGATGGAAAAGACAGAGAAAAAGAATAAGAAAACATGGTAGAATTTAGTGACAGATGAAATAATAACTAAGCAAAAAGGAGAAAGAGAAAGAAAGATAGAGAGATAAATGGTTAGGAAAAGACAATAATGAAAAGATAAACAAAATCGTAACACTACACCAGATAAAATGGAATCAGATAAATGATCAAGAAAGAGTTACAAAAAGAAACAGAAGAAAAGGGACGGAAAAGAGAAAGTTAAGGAAGGAAATATAATGATTAGTAAGTAAGTATATTAAAGGGTGTTTAAGGTATTATATTGGATATTAAAGGGTGCTTTTGGCATTCAATGATATAACAGTTAATGTTATTAAATTTCTGTTAACTCTTGAATTAATCCAAAGCTTGAGGGGGTAAGTGGACAGTTTAGAAGCATGGGGGTGGGGGTGGCTTTATCTTTTGCTTAAAACACAATGGAGCAACTTGTCTTTTGCCCAAGAAAAAAAATAGTATAGAAACATAAAAGATAAATTGAGATGGGAGAAGTTGAGATAAAAATTAATCAAAGAGGTAAATAAAAAAACTAAAATAAAAGATGAAAAATGAAGAAAAAAAAAAAGAGAAAAGAGAAATTATTGGGTATAAAAATGGGTTCCTATTGAGTACCCATTAAATACCCATTAACTTGTCGTATTGGGTACCCATAAACCTCCCAATGACTTTCTATTGCTTAAATTTTTACTCTCATTTATGCCCAATAAAAAATTATATTGAGTATTTCCCTCCCAATTAAAAGGATCCCATCAAGGTCCCAATGAGAAGAGAAATAATGCCACCTCTAAATATGGCTAAAGATTCTTGATCCCCCTTCAGCCCTTGGTCATGACATTTGCATATATGTCAGGCAAGAAATAAATAGGTTGCATATGTGATAAACAATTTACAAAGTTGCATGACCCAAATATGAAAAAAAACAAAAAATTAAAAACCGGGACTGGGTGGGTTCTAGGCCGCCCTGTGCTTTGACCGATTAAAATCACTTCCGGTTTTTGTCCCTGATTCGGACCTGTCCGGTGATCGGTCGCGGGCTCCAACCAGGCCTGGTCTGACAAGGGACAACCATAGGTAAAATCCCCCAGCGATACTATCAAAGGTCGGCTGAGCTTAATCATACAGCACTTAAGAGTTAATTGCACAAAACACTTTCAATTTTTTCTTCGATTGCAAATTGCTCGCAAACTTTTGATTTTGCATTTACTCGCGAACTATCAATTTGTTATAATGTAATGAGACGTAAATCGCAGTAAGTAAATTTAAAAAATCTTTGTAAATAACAATAATAATATGCAAATTTGCTAGTTTTGTTATTAAAAAAAAAGATCATGATATAAATGAGTTGAGATAGATCAAGAAAAACTTGAAATTTCAATGAGCATTAGATGAATTAAGCATTGGCCATTCATGACCATTGAGGCTCAAACACAATTCAGAAGTGAAGACAAGCAAATTCATACTGATTTACATGAAATTCAAAGGAGGACTAGTTCAAATTCATACTATCAAAGCCTGTGCAAAACCAAGTTGGCACCATGCTGAGGTTGCATTGTAATCACTGTGTAAGGTGCATGAGTGTAAGATGGGGAAAGTTCAAAGGAGAAGTGCTGCAGAATCATGGCCATAGCCAATTTCGCTTCTATCATTGCGAAGTTTTGTCCAATGCATATCCGCGGCCCCCCGCCAAATGGGAAAAACGCAGCTTGGCCCTTTGTTGCATTTGAAATTCCTTCGCTGAATCTTTCTGGCTTGAACTGCTTGGCGTCATCGCCCCATATCTCAGTGTCGTGATGCAGTAGCAATACTTGCAGTGAAAGCAGCACTCCGGCTGGAAGATTAAACTTTCCGATTTTTGTCTCTTCATTGATTGTTCTGCCAAGCACTCCTACTGCTGGATATAATCTCAGAACCTCGTTCAAGATCATCGTCACCTGTGATAATAACATAATTTATAAAACAAGCTATACGCAGGAAATTTCAGTACATTTCATGTTTTGCGTATATGAGTTTTAAATCCTTCAGAACCATTGCAAGGGATAAACCTCAGAGAGATGACACTCTGTCCGAACATATTTTCGACTCAAACAAAATGTTCAAATGTAAAGCCTGTAATCAAACCACCAGTTAAAATTAATAAGTTAGTGGATGATACTTACAACTTTGAGCTGACTGAGGCCTTCAAAATCGATTTCTTCCCCCCCGAAAACTTGCAAAACCTCATCTCTAGCACGCGACTGCCAGTCTTGATGTTTGCTGAGCAGAATCAAAGTCCATACAAGCAACGTTGAAGTGGTCTCTTGCCCAGCAAAATAAAAGAGTTTGCATTCTTCGATAACATCCTCTATGCTCATACCGAAATCTTTGTTTCCATGTTCTTCAATCTCTCTAAAATTAGATTCCAGTAAAATGCCCAATAAGTCATCCTTGCTGGCTTCCCCTGCTTGCTTTGCTTTCATTCTCTTATCAATAATATCCCAGATTGTTGCTTTGACTACCTTTTCAATCTCTTTCATTCTTCTGTTTATCTTAGTTGGAAGAAACCTATAGGAGAAGAAATCAGCAAATATGTGATTGCACATATGCATATCAAAAACAAGTAAATAATCTATACAGAAATTGGCAAACCTCGATCCCGGGATGTATAATGATCTACTAACTGTCATAACATGTTCAGCCTGTTCTCTTTGGAGTTCAAATATCATTCTTCCTTCTTCATAATTACTCCCAAATGCTGTACGAGAAATCGCATCACTGGTTAAAGTTTGAAGGGAAGGCCAAACATCTAAATCGCCCGATCCTTGGGGTGAAATACTCTCCTCCCATTTTTTCAACATGTCATCAGCACTCAACCGAAAAGCCGGCAGCATAAGCTGATCATAGGAACAATCAGAACCAACCAACATAAGCAAGTGTGTTCTACAATTCATCTTATACTCAAAAGTCATATGATGAACATTAAGAAATTTAACTGCACAGTTCTTTGAAGCAATAAAACAAATAGTTCATGTGCTTCTTTCCATGTAATTAAAGCCAATAAATTAAGAAACCTTTAACTTCTCCAGATGGAAAACAGGATTGATTAACTTTCTGTGTTTAGTCCACTTATCTCCCTCTAATGTTACCAGCCCTTGCGCCAACAATCTACCAAGTGGATTACTACCATGTGGCTTTTGGAAGATATTAGGCTTAAGCAAAATCTCCCTCATAACTTCAGGGTCCTTGATGATCACTGAAGGTTTTGGCCCAAGCCAGCAAAAAGAATTAACACCTGTATGATCAAATTTCACACAAAATCAAACCCCAAAAAAGAAAAACTCTTTTATGCTTTCTGAAATGAAAAGATTTGTGAACTACTTACCATATTTGCTGATGATATCCAGGAAGAAAGGTATAACTCGGGGCACAAGATCGTCAGAGAGATTGATTGGCTTGGATTTTGCTTCTTGAATCGTCTTCATCAATTCTTTCAAGTCACCACCGGAGAGGGGTTTGTAGGGATTTCCGACGAGACCTTGTGCTCTGAGGCGCTTCTCAAGCTTTCTGGGCTGCAACCATAAGAAGTTCAAGACTCTCCATGCACAACCCAGAAAAGTAAAAACGCACGAAACTGCAATTGCTGTGTAGAAGTTCATGTTCTTCCACTTTCCACTTTTTTCCAGTACTCAATTTAGCTCGTGAACTAGCTGTATCTTCTTACTTGTGCCAGTGAGTGGAGGAGAAAATGGCTTTGACAGTGGAAATTGGAGCAATTCAAAGGAGCCCTGCCCCAAAATTTAAGTCATCGAATTATCTCCTAATTGTGACTTTTGTGGGCTATACAGTCCCATAATGTAACACGTGATCTCACTCTTCATTGTAGAGTAAACAAAGAACAACATTAACGTGATTTTATTTAATGTAACATGCTGCGTAACAAATAAGTGATAAAGATAATTTGGTATGTTAAAAGCTGTCTTGTAGTGATGAACATATGAATAAATGTCCAATAGCTAAAGACCATTCAGTTTTGGCCAGTTTGCCGAATGATGTCTTCATGCGGAAAATCCTAGAAGAAAGGGTAATGGTGTTTTTAGCAATCATTGTCATTGACGAATATGAAAGGACAGATTAATTAGCAAGAAGTAGAGAGACGTAGAAGACCAAATAATCTGTTCAGTTTTCTTAACTTTATCCTGAATAGTAAAAATTCTGCTGCTTTTAATCATAATTCTATTTCTGAACACAGCGTGCCTTTTCTGGCGGACTTAACCATGGCCATCGAATTGGACTGTCGTGTTAACGTTGCTTTCTCGGTCTCATATAAACACATTTATTATTTCGAATTGTATTTTATAACTCAAAAGCTATTATACCATTTCACTTTTTTATTGGGTCGAATGAGTGTATATATATATATATATATTTATATATA
Source organism: Leptodermis oblonga (assembly GCA_016801395.1). Classification (NCBI taxonomy): domain Eukaryota; kingdom Viridiplantae; phylum Streptophyta; class Magnoliopsida; order Gentianales; family Rubiaceae; genus Leptodermis; species Leptodermis oblonga. The sequence goes on from CM028758.1 coordinate 6,240,441, forward strand.
TATATATATCATCAACTTAAAAGTTTTCGAAAAAAATTACAGTGTAGTCAATGACCCATACAGTCACTAGATTTAACTTAGGCAATTTGAATGCAATTGTATTTATAATACAGGCAAATCCAATGATTGAGATCGGATTATAGTCTCAACCTTTAAGATAGGGTGAATTGTAATTAATTTTATCCCATTAAGGTTTGTAAGAACTACTAAATGAACCGTACAACTTTGTGAAACTATGATCACTCCCCTTGTTTGGGTAGTAATATAACAATTGTCCCCCTTTTGTTTGGTAAACTTACAGTTGTCTTCCGTGGGTCAAAAAAAAAAAAAAGAAACTCAAAACTCAGGTATTTTTGTTACTTAACAAAAAATTGAGATAGAGTCTTATGTCAAATCATCTAACGATTCAACACGCGATATTTTGAGATGGAGTCTTATGTCAAATCGTCTGACGATTCAACAGCCGATATTTTTCTCCCTTAAAATATTGAATATTTCATAACATACAGATGATAATTTTAAGACTAAACTCGATACTTGCATAATTAAAAAAAGTATCACATATTTTTAAAAAGAAAAAAGTGTGTGTTGAACCGTTTGCCAAGCCATATACAAGTGTTTGCCAAAACTAAAACATTTCGAAGGTATTGATAATTTTATAAAATTTCAGGGTTTATTAATAGCTTCTACAAATCTATCGGGGGTCAATGTAGTTTACCCTTTTAAATAAGCATTGTTGATTGACTAGCTTAAATGATTGATTTGCCTATTATACTGCCAAACTTCATTATCAACTCTTAGGGTGGTTGCAACAATAAACACACAAAAGCAACTTTATAATGCCGCGTTAGCGCCACATCAAAAGTTAAAACTCACACACTTTTATAAATCTATCATTCATAGCAATAAACCTACAAAAGCAACTTTAGCCGAGTCCCACTATTATACATATCTATTTACATTTAATATATATTATTTTGATACTATATTTATTCATTATTTTCAATTGTAAATTTAATTTAATTTATTGAACTATTTAATTTAATTTAATAAAATATTTAATCTAATTCTATAAAATACATTACTCAATTAAGCACGTGAAAAATATTAGATAAATAAAAAAATATTATTTAAAGTACGTTACATTAAAAATATATTCTACATAATTAAAATAAAATTACGTAATTAAAAAACCGGACTAAAAATAAAAGTACATAATTCAACGGCTAAAACTTAAAAACTAAAAAAAGAAATTGCAGTTTAAGTGCTAGCAAAAAAAAGAATAATAATAATTTGCCTTTTAACCTCTAGTAGAAAAATATAAAAGTAAAAAAAAACACAAAGAAATTGCCACAGAAAGAAAAAGAAAAGGAGAAAAAAAAAAAAAAAACCAAAAAAAGAGGGGCACCTTGCAGCCGCGTGGGGACAAGCCTTGTCCCCACGCGCGCGTGCAGTGTAGTACCTCTCCTTTTGCTGGGTCCCACCTTTTTATCATAAACCCAACTTCTGGATTTTATGACATGAAGGTTTGTAGTGGGTGTAAAGTTGAGTTTAAACCCACTACAAACCTATCATCGCAAGTACCCTTAAGCCATGTCCCTTAATGGGGAGGGGGTTTTTTACGTCTCCAAGTCACCTAATGTGGTTAGTTGTTGGTGGAGTACAATGATGGCATGGTCTTTAAGATTTGATTTTGGTCTTAATTTTGGTATCAATGGTAAATTTAATATATTATAATAAGTTTTTATTATTTTTAATATATCTTTTTACTATTCAATTATACATTTTTATATTTCTAATACACTATTTGCATTATAAAACTATTTTTTTCAAAACAAAACTCAAACCAAAACTCAACCTAACCAAAAAGAGCAGGCCCTTTAGTTGTTTGGTGCGTTTAAATGATTTTGGAAACTTGTTTGGTAGAGAGGAAATCTCCTCTAAAAGGGATCCTTCTAACCTGTACCCCCAACAATTTGGGGGAAACTTGTGGCGACACACATGAGGTATGTTATTGTAGAACTCGCAACTGTGTGCGAGAAATAAACTCCCCATATAGGGATATGGTTCCAATATTGATTTTCCATGTATGATATATATTGCTTGAGATTTTTAATCATCTTAGAACATGGCGCGAAACTTGTGATCATATGAGTTATATTTGGGCCGGTTCCTAATACTCTGAAGTTTGAATCCAAGACTGATGCGCAAGATGTGACATTTTGGTGCTTTGCAATTATTTTGCAAGCTTGTTCGAGATAACGTGAGTTGTGGGACTTTCCATTTAGGTTAAATGTGGTTTGAGATTTTTAATTCTCTTAAACTGGAACGTAGTATGGAGCTTGCAACCATGCACGATGTATATGACTAGTGTGCATTCTGTTAGTATTTTCGTGCACAACAATGATTTTGAATATTTGTTTGGGGGTAAGGCAAGGTATAAGAATCACAAACTGAACACGGTTATAGATACGGTATAAGACTTGTTCGTATGAACATGATCAAAACAAGGTTCTTGTAATCTAATTAGGAACACAGTATGGAACTTGTCACGATTGTGGAGCTTGTAATCTAATTTTTTGAAACTGTGTTAAGAGTCATGACAGTTAATGCGAATTAGAACTGTGCAAATTTGATTGACTCATAGGTTAACATCCGAGACTTTTGATTAAAACAAAAGTATGTTAATAGTGGCTAAAAAATCGTCATTAGCTAGACGTAAGTCCTGGAATCAAATCTCAAGAACCTTATAAAGTTGATGCTCCACAGGCAAGCAGCAACAGCAGTAGACGAGCCAACAGGCACGCGGAAGTCCCTCAATTGGATCATCCCTTCTGCAGAGATCCCGTACAATAGAAATATAGTTTGATTAAAACAAAAATAAAAATTATCAGCCATAGAAGAAGCCTTTTTCTTTATAAAATTACAGCTATGGTTCCAGACCTCCAGTTATCAGAGTATGATAGCATCAACACATTTTTGTACAAAAGATACAAAGAGTTGGAACTGGGAACATATACATCCACACTACAGTTTCTGCAAAATCAAGTGAGCACCATACTGCGGTTGGAGCGTGATAATCGATCGAGGAGCATGGGAATAAGATGGTGAAAGTTCAAAGGAGAAGCGTTGCAGAATCATCGCCAGCACCAGCTTTGCTTCTAACATGGCAAAGTTTTGTCCAACACAAATACGAGGTCCCCATCCAAATGGAAAGAACGCAACTCGTCCCATGGCCGCGCTCAACACTCCTTCGGCAAACCTCTCTGGCTTGAACTCCTTCACATCCTCCCCCCATATCTCAGGGTCATGATGCAACAGCATTGCTGGTAAAGAGAGAAAAACTCCAGCTGGGAGTTGTAAATTTCCTAGCTTAGTTTCTTCGGCGGTTGTCCGAGTAATGATAGGTACAGGGGTATATAGCCTTAATACCTCCCACAGTATCATTGTCACCTGTGACAAAAACAGAACGTATTCAGCTAGCCATAGCCAAGTCTTCAAAATTATCTATACCTATATAAGAAAGGCCTTTTTTTTTTGACTATGAAGTTTTGTTTGCAAATTTTCTAGCTAGTCTCAATTCATCTTTAAAAAAGACTAAGGGTGCATCTCACATTTAGATTAGAGCTGTCTTAAGAAAGCAGAACAGTGAAAACTACTTACAACTTTTAGGCGATTTAGTCCATCAAAATCTGGCTCTTTAGTGCCAAATTGTTGCAGAACCTCATCTCTAGCTCTTGCTTGCCAATCTGCATGTCTACTCAACAAAACCATTGTCCACACAAGCAGCACCGAGGTGGTCTCTTGCCCCGCAAAATAGAACAGTTTGCATTCTTCGACAACCTCTTTCATAGTTATGCCAAAGTTGCGTCCATGATCCTCAATCTCTTTAAAATTTGATTCCAGTAGCATACCTAACAAGTCTTCATCACAGGCTTTCCCTGCTCTCATTGCCTCTATTCTTGTATTGATGATCTCCATAATTTTATCTTGAACTTCCTTTGCAATTTGTTTCATTCTTCTGTTTGTCTTAGTAGGCATGAATCTGAAACCACACAATCCAGCAAACAACTAACACGATTATTTACGAACAGGTTCAACTAAACCATATGTCACTAGTGAAAGAAAGATTTGGGATTCAGAAACAAACACATTACTATACCTCCATCCAGGGATATATACTGACAGTATGGCCTTGAGCCAATATTCAGTCTGCTCTTTTTGAAGCTCGAAAATTTTCTGCCCTTCTTGATAGCTACTACCAAATGCTGTTCGCGAAATTGCATCACAAGTTACATTTTGAAGGTATGGCCAAACATCCAACTCAGTTGACCCATTTAATGAAATGATATATTCCCATTTGCTCAACATCTCACGAGCACACGTACCGAATGATGGAAGCATAAGCTACAAGGGTAGCAAACCTTTTAAGCAGTACATCATCAATGAAACTACTACTGCAGAACTCTTCAGTCTATGGTAATTTGTTTATTCAAGATTATTATGTTGGAGGACTCTTTCTCTGACAGCAAGTTTATGGCGAATAAACTAAAACAAACCTTTAACTTCTCCATATGGAAAGCTGGATTGACTAATTTTCTATGTTTTGCCCATTTATCGCCTTCGTAGCTCGCGAGTCCTTCTACTAGCAACTTGGTCAAGGGATTAACACGAGGCCTTTGAAAAATATCGATCTTCTGTGTCACCTCCCTTATGAGTTCAGGGTCCATGATGAGGACTAACGGCTTTGGTCCAAGCCATATATACGTTTTCTTGCCTGCAAATCATCATTACCCACTATTCTAAGCAAACATCCAAATGTATCTATACATTGCATGTGAACATCATGAAATTAAGGTACTTAAAAAGAGTTCTAAACTTAAAATCCAAAATCTTCAAGATGTTGCCCAGTTATCCATTATAGTGATGCCTAATTTAACCATTGTTAAAGTACAGACGAAATTTCATTCATAAAGTGTGTTTTTCACAAAAGAAATTACTCATGTTTAATTAGAGGAGTCCATTTTCAAAAGATTTTTTGTTCTAGTAGAAACTCCACTTTCAAAACCTTTACCCTTCCTACCCTTATTAGTAGAATACGTGCAATTCACAATTAAAGCATACTAAAAAAGTAAGGACAAATTGTGTCAAATTAGTTATTTTAGAGATTGTAGATTGGCATCTATAAAAAATTGTACATTTGTAAAACTGATATTTTCTAGTGGAACGATCAAGTATTAAACTAAACATGATTAAACGACGAAACACCAAACAACATGAGCCATTCTATTTTCTCCTAAATATTTCTTTCAAGATTCAATTTTTTTTCCACTTAAACAGAGCTCAGAGCTAGTGACTAATTCTTCATCAGAAAACAGAGAAACCCTTCATCCCAAATGGCTTTTAAGGTGAATTAAGACTAAATGAAACATAAAAGAAGATACCATATTTCTTGATTAATTGAAGATAGTGAGGCATGATTCTGGTAGCAATATCATCAGAGACATTGATTGGCTTGGAGTGGGCTTCTTTCAAAAGGGCTGAAACCTCTTTGAAATCTCCATATAATAGTCTGTAAGGATTTCCCACAAGACCTTGCTCCTTGAGTCTTCTCTCCAGCTTCTTGGGTCTCAACCAAACCCAGTTCAACACTCTCCATCCCAATACCAAGAGAACCACGCCGGAGAAGAACAGCCCGCCGTGGAACTGCTGCCGATTTCCATTTTCGGGTTCTTCTGGTTTGTGTTCGTGAACGTAAGAAGCTTTCCCTCCATATTTATCATTTGTGGACATCGGTGGAGCTTGTGTTTTTTTTTTTAGACCACGTGTGAGCTTGGTTAGTCTTTGGTGGTATTGATGTTTATCTTGTTTTGCTTGAACAATTGGGCCGAATAGCCCGAACCCGGCCCACTTGCTTATCTATTTTTATTAGGCCATATGACAAAAGCCCCCTGATGGTTTATTACAAGTGACATTTATCTTGTGTTTTTAAAATATCATGTTACTTTCTTGTGTTTATGGGCTAAAGTGCCACACTAGCAGAAACACTTCTTATTAACACCGTTACTCTAAAATACCACAAATAACCTCTGCAAATTGCCGAATCATTAGGATCGATTGACTCTGTTTTCTGATTCTCTCCTCCATCCTATTGTTTCGAGTAGTATCCATGGTGCACAAACTTGTTCCTAAATGTCAAACAGTGCAACTAGTGGAGGCCCAAATAATTATAGATGAAGACTGAAGAATTTCTCCCTATTTTGATTATTGTTTTTCTTTTCCCCTTTGCATTCTGAACCAAAAAAGTTGGGTAATAAAAGGGTGAAGGGAGGCAATGGAATTTGGTCCGTCGGAAATTGAATTAAATAATGATGGTAATGGCGGATTGTAAATCGTTTCAAGTGCTTAACTCTTGTTCCTTCAAATTTCATTACCTCAATTGGATCTTATTTTAAATTCTTTCTTTTCTCCTTATATCACAGGTGAAACTGAAAATTTAAGAAACAAAATATAGCAAAATTTAGCCAAAAGATGATAGCTATTGCAAAACTTTGTGAGACCATCTCCCACCATTAGAGGAAGCCTTTGAGAATTTTAACTGAATATAATGCGCTCAGTTTTGGACTTTTCTTAATTTTAAGTGTAAGAACAACAACCATTCTTTGAAAATTATGAAACAACAAGCTCTAAAATCCAACATCTCCTATCACCTTGCCCGCTAATTAATCTCCAACGTTTTTGGCATTGCAGCCTTTCATTTTGCAATTGAAAGATGCTGAAATTTGGTTTTAGATTTTGCAATATATGGAGTTGAACTGGAGAAGATTTAATGGGTTTTGTCAAATTTTCAAATAGTTTATCCTTATCTGCACTGGAGACTGGAGATGAATAAAGATGATGATATGATCAGTTTTGTGATGAGGCCATCCCCAGCTCTACAACAAGTCAGGATGCAGAGGATCACAGTTCGAGTGATGTAGACTCGGGAAGTGCAGTAGAGGTTCGTGTGCTCCATAGAGGCCCGCCAATGCTCCAGGACCCAAGTCTCTATCAAAGAGATCCGTTCGTTAACATAGATGGACCTATGACCCGAAGGAGGGCAAGGAAGCTCAGAGCAGATCTTGAAAATCTTGTCCGAAGGTGTACTTCAGAAGCCCAGCTCGTTACGGACATAAACGCCTTTGAAGAGAATAGAAGGAAGGTTAAAAGCGTCACTTTACTCTCCATTACAGAGGAAATGGCGCCTACTAATCAATCCAGCTGAAGGAAAGGGTATCTCTTGAAGTTCTTGATTTTCTTGAAAATCTTGAATTTCACGGTTTATTGAATCTTGAAGAATCTTGAAATTCTTGATTTTTGACGTTCCAAAATGATTCCGGGAGATTCTAGAATATTCCAGAACCTCTCTACATCATAACCACCATGCACCACCTTATTTGGGCCGAAACCCACCTTGGAGTCCATCACATTAATTTCGGCTAGACCAAGCCCACAAGGAGCAGCCCACACGCCACTTGGAAGCTTAGGTTAGAGAATGATTAGGTTTTGTACATGTTACCTAATTCTACTTAAAGTTTGTTACTAGTTTATTAGGTTGTTACAAGTTTGTTACAACTAGGCTTACTAGAATAGTAGTTACCAAAAAGGTTTACCTTCTTGAAACCTTTTTGTGATTTGTTTCTACTTCTTTATTTCCTTTTTCTTGCTTGTAAATTCGGCCAACTCACCTCCCTTGTAGCCAAATTACCTTATTTTAACCAATCCTAGTTCCTTTAGGATTTGCTTCTTGTAAGAAATCAATCTCTTGATTGGTTTCCAATTCCACATCTTTTCCTAGTTATTTTAGGACAGAAATTCGGCCACCCTCCCCTATAAATAGGGCAGTAGATTTCCATACAATTCAGTTGATTAAATGATTTAAGTTATAGTTTTATACTTCTTTAATCACTCACTTTATTTTGGGCTTATGTAATTTGCATGTTTGTTAATTGCTAAAAGCTACATAAACTATAGGCTAATAGATAATTGCTCTGTCTATTGCTAAGCTTTATTTCGATTCTAGTTTTCTCCACTTGGTTCGAATTGCGTGTTTAATTTACTTCAAAAGTTAGTAGTCTGCCGAATCCAAGGGTAAGGATTCTAGAAGTTAAGAGCTGCATCTTGTATTCAGACTTTCCTTGGCACTTTCCGCATCAAGTTCTTGGTTTCCACGGCATTGGGGATCAGGGGTTCATATCATTTTGGGTTGGAGAAGTGAAGAGTAAAGGGATTGGGGACAATGATTCGGGTGTGTAGAGGAGAATGAAAGGGGTTAAGGTTAGTTTGGGGAAGAAAAGTTGAAAGACAAACTTTTCCGTCCCACACGCACTTTGGGTGAGTAAATTTCAATCTGCGTTAGTAAACTAATGTTTTGCTAGTGTGACGCTTTGGTCCTTAAACACAAGGGTGCAACATGGTATTTTAAAAACACAAGGGGGTAACTGTCCACAGCAGTAAACCATAAGGGGGCTTTTGTCATTTGCCCTTTTTATTTAGCTGTCTTTGAAACAGAAGTCAAGGGGCAAAGGGGTGTTCTTTATGATGTTTTTAAAACGATTTTGAAAATATATTTTTAGAAAAATAGTTTTATAATGTAAAATATATAATTAAATAGTAAAAAGTTCTATTAAAAATAAGGGGCGCCCCACCTCAATTTTTCAAAATATCCCAATTATTATATAAAAATTACAAAAATAGATAAAATAGTTGATTTTGCCCCACCAAAAATTAAGAAAAATAAGGGCAAACTGTAAACATAAAATAATTTAATATTTAATTAATTAAAAGTGTGTTTGTTGTTAGAATGTATACACGTATTCTTAGTGAATTTTAAGTTTGGTAAAAATAACATGAGTTAAAAAATTCACTTAGCAATATTCAAATGTAGTTATTTTAAACATTTGTTCCCACAACAAAATTTAGTGTAATAAAACATTTTTTCAAAATTTTTTGCCCCACCTGACCTTGGGGCCAAGTTCCGCCACTGTTGGAAATGATAAAAAATGATTATAATATATTAAATTTACTATTAAAACTAAAACCAAAACGAAAAGAACATGCCCTAAATTAAACGTCTTCAACAAAATTGAACGGCCAATTGATGGGAGGTTCATTTATCCTAATAACATTCAAGAAAACTTTCTTTCAAATATAAAAATGAAACATAAGAGCTAGGAGGATAGCTCATGCAAATTAAGTCTTATTTCATAAGAACATCCATGATTTGCAAACCACTTATCCATGAATCATGATCTAAAGTTTGTGCAAGATCAAGTGAGCTCCATACTGTGGGTGGAGAGACAGAATAGAGCGCGGAGCATGAGAATACGACGGTGAAAGTTCAAAAGAGAAGCGTTGCAAAATCATGGCGATAGCCAATTTAGCTTCCAACATGACAAAATTTTGACCAATGCAAATGCGAGGTCCCCAACCAAATGGAAAGAACACGGCTCGACCCTTTGTTGCATGTGACACTCCATTTGCAAATCTTTCTGGTTTGAATTTCTTCACATCATCGCCCCATATTTTAGGGTCATAATTTAGCAAGATTCCCGGCAGAATGAGTATCACTTCTGTGGGGAGAGTTAAATCTCCCAATTTAGTATCTTTGGCAACTCTACGATGAACGAAAGGTACCGGTGGATATAACCTCAGAACCTCGTGTAGTATCATAGTGACCTGAGATAAAAATTAAGGTAATAAAAACTAGTTATTCTGAAAGACATGAAACCTTAATTAAACACACTTTAGATTATCTTTTCATTTTAATTGTATCTTATTCTATCAACTAAAAGTAAAGCACGTTTACTTTTCCAGTCACTCATAATTGAACAAGTTAGCTGCAAAATAAGCTTATTTTCTTTTGGTAAACAAAATAAGATATGATAAAATTGGATAGAAAATCTCATCTACAAAGAACTGAACTGCAAAACTGCTTACTGATTTAAGGCGATTGAGTCCATCGAAATCAGGCTTTTTGGTGCCAAACAATTGCAGAACCTCTTCTCGAGCTCGCGCCTGCCAATCTGGGTATCTACAAAGTAAAACCATAGTCCAAACAAGAAGCGTTGCGGATGTCTCCTGCCCTCCAAGATAGAACAATTTGCACTCTTCAATAACCTCTTCGACAGTCATGCCTGAATTCTTATTTCCACGATTACCAATTTCTTTAGAATTGGAATCCAGCAATAATCCCAGTAAGTCATCCCCAAAGCCTCCCCCTGTTTTCATGGCCTCTAATCGTCTATTGATAATTCCCTTGATGGAATCTTCAACATCATTTGCAATCTGATGCATTCTTCTGTTCCTCTTAGTGGGAAAGTACCTGCTTAATTTGATTATAGATTCAAGATTTCTCGCTGAATTTTATTAATTTGGAGCAAGAACTATACATATATGATGAAATCTTCAAAATGCATTCTTTACCTCCATCCTGGAATGTAAATGGACTGTTGAGCCTTGACGGCGTATTCAGACTGCTCGCTTTGAAGCTCGAATATCCTTCGTCCTAATTCATAGTTACTGCCAAAGGCCGTCCGCGAAATCGCGTCGGCAGTCAGGGTTTGAAGATCTGGCCAAACGTCCAGCTCACATGACCCTTTCCCAGAAACTGCGCCCTCCCATTTATCCAACATTTCACCAACACTGGTATGAAATGCTGGGAGCATAAGCTGCAAGAAAGTAACCAGAAAAGATAGGAAAAGAGAGGCAATTAGTTTTGCTACATTTGTTACTCCCCTCCGTTCCGTTAGAAGACTCTACTAAGATGCGGAGCCACCTTAAGAGCTGGTCTGGCAATTGCCCTGCCAGCAATTTTTTGTTATATATATTTTACTCTATAAAATTTGAAAAATATTTGTATTTTGCCCCTCTAGATCTTCGTGGCCTGACTTCTAGATCTTCGTGGTCTGACTCCGTCACTAACTATAGTTTCAAATTTTATTTTTGTTATAATAAAATAATCAATTTTCAAACTTTTCAGTCTTCTTATCATCAGTGTTGGGCCTCAAACATATAGCCCCTAATATATTTTAAACTAAAGCAACTGAATTGGATTGTATTTTATTTTAACTTCTTACATTCAGGAAACACAAAAGTGAGCATTTCAATGTCCATTATTATTATTTTTTTCATTACCAGCCCAATGAATCTATATTATATATATATATATATATAGTAAATACACGATTATCCCCCTGTGGTTTAGGAAAGTTACGCATCACCTCCTTAAGGTTTAAAAAGCTACCATACACCCCCCCCTATACTTTTGTGAACTCTGTAAAGTGGGAAAAAATGACCAAAATACCCCCGCTTCAAAACTGACCAAAAAATGAACTCAGTTTTGAAGTGGGGGTATTTTGGTCATTTTTTCTACTTTACAGAGTTCACAAAAGTATAAGGGGATGCATGGTAGTTTTTTAAACTTTAAGGGGGTGATGCGTAACTTTCCTAAACTATAGGGGGGGGGTAATTGTGTATTTACTCATATATATATATATATATATATATGGGCCTAAAATTAATGATTAGAATAAAAATTACACTATATATATAAAGGATTTCATAAAATATTGGATCCTGAACAACAACACAGGTTCATCCTCCTTTTGGGCCGGATCTGCCTATCATTATTAATACAATAATATGTTATTCATAATTAAACGTTGTACATATAAATCTAATAATAAGTTATATCTATTCAAAATCCGAACTTTTCTAATAGAATCGAGGAAGTAAACAAAAATTAAAATGCAGCATTTAATTAATTGTTTGCATTAGAAATACCTTCAACTTCTCCAAATGAAAAGCAGGGTTGAGGATTTTCCTGTGTTTCTCCCATTTTTCTTCCTCGTAGGTGAAAATTCCTTGTGCCAGCAACCTTGTGAGAGGATTATTTCTTGGCTTTTGAAAGATGTAAATCTTATGCATAACTCCCTTTATTACTTCAGGGTCCATGATCAGCAAAGCTGGTGTTGGTCCGAACCACAAATATGCCTTCTCACCTGCAACACATTTCATGTCATGATCAGCAACACTCTCTCTAAGCTAGTGACGGAGTTAGGTCCCGAAGGTTTGGAGGAGCAAAATAATTTGTTATAAATATTTACTCTTATTATTTTAATTTTTGGTGAAGCAAAATACAAATATTTTTCAAATTCTATGTAATAGAAAATGATAAAATTTGAGATTGATGGTGGGGCAATTGCCCCCACCAACTCCGCCACTGCTCTCAGCTCAAACGACACTGAGGGCTAGATAGGCCTTTTAACAAATTTTTTTTTTTGGGGGCGAATTACAAATACTTCTAGATTTGTAGACATATAAAATGAACACTCATGTTTTAGAAACTACAAAATAAACCGCGAAGTTTTGGGTGTTGGCATAAGTTATAACAAAAAAACAAAAAAAAAAAATGTAAAATGACAAAAAGTCCTTTAAACTACAAGGTCATTTTGGTACTTTCATTCAAATTTAACGGTCTGCATGTAACCCATTCTAGATTTACTTATTTGATTTTTCCAATAAATAAAATAGATAGTCAATCCCTTCTTTAGTTAAAAAGCAAAAAAATATAAAATAGTTATATACTTATCTTATTTTTTATGACACATAATTCATTTTCTATTTTCTTTATCATTCACTATTTCTTTCTTAAATCTCATTTTAACCATAATTATGATATTATGTAATTCCACTAAAAGTAATTATGGCTGGTGGGTATCACAGTTTAATTAGGTTCAAATTTGAAAAATATTAAAAATGTGTATTGAAAATATACGAAACTTAACTAGAGTGATTAACAAATCTAAAATGGGTTACATACATAAAGCGAATTACTTTTCAACCTTTCTACGCCTTAACTAGTAATGTTCTCACATGAGTTTATAATCAAACGTCAGCCATGTCGGTAGACATATATATATATAAGAAAAAGTTGTAAGGATCAAAACTCTACGATATTCATTTAACAAATAATGTTTTTTAGTTTCTATTTTTTGTACACCTTTATATTTTAACTAAAACTTAGAAAAAAAAAAAAAAAGAAGAAGAAACCATGTCTATATCAGCCATAAAAATTAAATTTACTAAAAATATTATTATTATATTATAATTTTCCTTTTGAAGTTATGTTAACATGTCATGTGCGCATTGGGCTCTTTCATACTTTGAATTACGACATTTTACGAAACTTTGACTCTTTGGCATTTCTTTCGCTATATTTTCTCCTCCCACTAAAAGAATATAATATATATATTTTTTTATATTTTTAATACACTTTAAAATAAGATATCAATGAAAAGAATAGTAACATGTTAATTATTTTAGATGTTACGGGCCTATTCTTTTTGTTTTGTTTTGAAAACGGTTTTGGTTTCAACAGTAAATTTAATATATTTTAATCATATTTCATTATTTTCAATACAACTTTTTACTATTCAGCATCTACTTTTTACATTTTCAATACACTTTTTACATTATAAAACTATTTTCCAAAACTTGTTTTTAAAATTATTTTCAAAACGCTCAAAAAGAACAGGCCCGTACATGTTAAAAGTTATTCTCTTCGTTCCATTAGAAGAGTTTATTTTGAAATTTTTTTACTTCTCTTACATTTACTAATATAGTTATATGTGGTTCACACTTAATTCATTATCAAAAGTAAGGATATAAAGTGTCAAATTAAATATTTTAAATGTTATACTTTAACATTTATAATAAATTTTACATTGATTAAAGTGTACTCTTACAATGAAAGAGAGTATAAAAAAGTGTTTCCGACCAGTTGAATGAGATTGAGGCTCTGTTCTCTTGTGGCTTTGGTAGAGAAAATTTTATTACAGGGAAGTTTTTTGTTAGAAATTTTTTGGAGGGAAGTTTTTTTTGGAAAATTATGTAGGTGAGTGATAAAAAAGTGTAATGATTGTGTTATTTTTTAAATTTATGTGAGTAGGTATTTAGAGAAAATTTTAAAATTTTAATTTTAAATTATTGAAAAAGTGAAGTTATTTCTTTGTGTAAAATTTTGGAAAAAAAAAAGTGATGATTCTCTACCAAAGTCACAAGAGAACATAGCCTCAGGCTACTTTTGTTGACTATCTATGGTCCCAACGACTAAAAGGCAAGAATATAACGCACATATTTTGCCGCCTTTCTTGACTTATTTTAACCATTTCCATAGCTTAAATGAGTTTTTTCTCTCGTAAAAGTAGACATTGTCGATTACACAAAAGAAAAAGGGAAAAAAATATATATATCAGTGAGAGTGAAAAAAGAACAAAATTACTCCATCCATCAGAAAGGTGATTTTAAAAAATATTTTTTTTTAATAGAAAAGTCCACTTTTATATAGAATAAATAATGTCAAAATAGCTATTGAAGTGTTGTACCTTGTCACTCATAATAAATTGTACATTTGTCAAAGTAAACTTTTTAACGAAACGGAGGGAGTACAAAAGTAAAAAATGCCCTCATAATTAGCATTGTATGAAGATGTACCCATAACTAGAGATTGGATCGAGAATGTACCTTGTAGTTGTCAACAAAATTTATTAACATGACTCAAACATAAATAGTTTTTAATATTCTTAGTGTATATATATATATATATCGATTTTGATCTTACGCTTCAAATCGATCCTATGATTAATTTAAATCTATTAAAATGAAAACGTTTCTAAGAACAAGTTCACTTAGTCTTACAATTGAACTAATTATCCAACATAACATGCTTACATTAGTAAAAGAAAGATCCATCTTTATATAAATAAAGAAATTAGTTTAATAAATATTATATTTATTTTTAGCCATGAATGAATAGATTAATCGGACCAAATTAAATGTCACTATCGTTTAATATATATATATATATATATATATATATATATACCATAAATTGGAAAATCAAGAAATTATGAGAATTTTTACCATATCTCTTGAAAGCTTGATTCAAGTGAGGAATGGCTCTTGGCAAGAAATCATCAGCAAATTAATTGGCTTGGAGTGAGCTTCCTTAAAAAGTGAAGAAATCTGCTTGAAATCTCCAAAGAGAAAATTGTAAGCATTTCCTCTGAAGCCTTGCTCTTTTAAGGTCTTTTCCAGCTTCTTGGGTGTCAACCATACCCATTTCAATGCTCTCCAGATCAATATTAACACTAACAAAACCAGGCTACAAGAACACAGAGAAATTAAGCTGTATGAATATGAAACCTCCATCTATTTTTTGAGTTTGTGAGGATGATTTTTTGCTTGTGTTTTGGGTCCATATTTATAAGGCAAGTCAGACTTTGTGGGTCCAAAATGTTTTTTTTTTTTTTTTTTGAATTTGGCACAATTATATTATCCTATTATTGTTAACACTGGTAGGTGCTTAAGGAAATAATAAAGTTGGAGAGTCGTTGTGCACTCTAAATGGACAGATTTGTAGATGTAAAAATCGAACTTTTTGACTTCTGTGCATCAACTACTCTATGAATCACAATCGTTGGCGTACAGCTGTCTCGTTCTGGGCAAAGTATTTGAGTGTCACTAGAATTTTACCATGTATGGATCAAGATCACTTCAACGCATCACACTGCACAACACAAAATGGTAGACTTTGGTTGAAGATGCGACACCAAAGAGAATCAAAATGATGATTGATTTCACGAGAAATAATTCACATGTGAAACAGAAGTTTTTGACTTTTTTGCACGATTATATTTATCTATATTTTTCTTTTGGATCTCCTGTTGACGATCTGATTGCTTGACGCACGATTCTTCGTCTGCTAAATTTGATATGCTTATTTTTTTTAACACTTGTATTTTATCATGACCGCAATACATATAAAGGTAACTCAATATGCAATACATCAAAATCTAAACTCGATAGCAATGCATCATAAACTAATTAAACACATAGTCATGCTATATAAAAGGCGAAATAGAAGTGCATGGAAACACATATCCATGATCTACAGTTTGTGCAAAATCAAGTGAGCTCCATACTGTGGGTGAAGCGCAATAATAGAGCGCGGAGCGTGAGTATAGGATGGTGAAAGTTCAAAAGAGACGTGCTGCAAAATCATGGCGATGGCCAATTTAGCTTCCAACATGGCAAAATTTTGACCAATGCAAATGCCAGGTCCCCAACCAAATGGAAAGAACACGGCCTGGCCCTTCATTGCGTGTGACACTCCACTTGCAAATCTCTCTGGTTTGAATTCCTTCACATCATCGCCCCATATTTTAGGGTCATAATTTAGCAAGATTGGTGACAATATGAGCATCACCTGTGCCGGCAGAGTTAAATCTCCTAATTATTATCTTTGGCAACTCTACGAAGAACTGAAGGTACCGGTGGATATAACCTCAGAACCTCGTGTAGTATCATAGTGACCTGAGACAGAAATTAATTTAGGTAAAAAAACTAGCTACCCTTAAAGACATGAAACCTTAAATTCGATCACTACAGATTCTCTGTTCATTTTCATCAGGTCTTATTTTGTCAACTGAATCCAAAGTGAATTTACTTTGCCACTCACTCATAATTAGACTAGCGAGCCGCAAAATAAGCTCATTTTTGTCTCAATAGACAAAATAAGACATAAAAAAATTGGACAGAAAATCTCATCTACTACGAACTGAACTGCTAAACTGCTTACTACTTTAAGGCGATTGAGTCCATTGAAGTCAGGCTTCTTGGTACCAAACAGTTGCAGAACCTCTTCTCGAGCACGAACCTGCCACTCTGGGTACCTACAAAGTAAGACCATAGTCCAAACAAGAAGAGTTGCGGTGCTCTCCTGCCCTCCAATATAGAACAGTTTGCACTCTTCAATAACCTCTTTGATAGTCATACCTGAATTCTTATTTCCATGATTATTGATTTCTTTAGAATTGGAATCCAACAATAATCCCAGTAAGTCATCCCCAAAGCCTTCCCCTGCTTTCACAGCCTCTAATCGTCTATTGATAATTCCCCTGACGGAATCTTCAACGTCATTTGCAATCTGGTGCATTCTTCTGTTCCTCTTAGTGGGAAAGAACCTGTGCTTAGTTTTCAGATTAAAACATTCTCGTTCAGATTATGATGAATTTCTTCATAATTCAGCTAGCAATGAACATGCATGATTCTTAATTTACCTCCATCCTGGGATGTAAATGGACTGTTGAGCCTTGAGGGCGTATTCGGATTGCTCGCTTTGAAGCTGAAAGATCCTTCGTCCTTCTTCATAGTTACTGCCAAACGCTGTCCGCGAAATTGCATCAGCAGTTAGGGTTTGAAGATGTGGCCAAACGTCCAACTCACATGACCCTTTCCCAGAAACCGCGCCCTCCCATTTCTCCAGCATCTCACTGGCACTGGTATGGAATGCTGGGAGCATATGCTATAAGCAATTTGCATTGCCACCAGAAAAAGAGTAAAAAGAGAAAAGTAATTAATAATATTAGAATAAACAAGAATAATGTATGAGATACAATATTGAGAAATATACCTTCAATTTCTCCAAATGGAAAGCAGGGTTGAGGATTTTCCTGTGTTTATTCCATTTGTCTTCCTCGTAGGTGAATACTCCTTGTACCAGCAAGCTTGGGAGGGGATTAAATCTTTGCTTTTGAAAGATGTAAATCTTCTGCATAGCTTCCTTCATTAGTTCAGGGTCCATGATCAGCAAAGCTGGTGTTGGTCCGAACCACAAATATGCCTTCTGGCCTGCAAGATATTGTGACTTGTCTTAAACTTCATTGTTAATCTGAACAAGCACCAGCATCAAGAACTCGGGAAAAAACTAAATTCATAACCACGATACATCAGCAGCTATACTTAATATGCGATCATTTTAATAACATAACTGTGATACATTACATATACATGCTTAATTAGCTCAATACTCGTGCTGTCAAACTGACGGACACGTCGTATACAAGTTCTTTTGCGCAGGTTAATTATCTTATTATTTTGACAATCGGATTTTATTTGGCGAAAGTAATGCATGCAATGGCAAAGAAAATAGAAGGATCATATGAGTTTTAGTCCTTCAATAATGGAAAAGATTTCTTTAGTTCTTATTCAAAAGACAATTAGAATTGGAATGGAAATAGACTCCGGTTCTAGGCAAAATTAATTTTGCTGTTGGAGGGATTTGAACCTTGTGCACCCAGAACACTAAACTTTGAGTAAGTTGGTTTTGCCACTAGGCTAGTTATACTTTGATCAATAATTAGGTGATTAATTGTTTATATATATCATTTTCGTATATTTTATAATTTGTTCTTTATTTTTTTATCATTGATAAATTATTTAAATGATATTTAATATATTTAATATCTTGTTTGGTTCTTATATATATTTTTTCATATTAATAATTAAATTAATATTTGAGATGAAGTAATATTATAAATTAAAAATGTTAAAACATGAATTTTAAATTACATTACATTAGAAATATTAAAAATTTAGTTTTGAATATTTACAATTAAATAAAAAAGAAAAAAATTTGAACAGAAAATAAATTGGTAAAATTCGGAACTGGAATCGGAATCGGAACCGAAACCGAACCAAGAACCGGTGGTTCCGGAACCGAACCGGAACTGTTCCCTTCTGGTTCCAGTTCTCACATTTTGGGAACCGAAACCGAAGTTCCGGAACCTGGGTCATGTCTAAATGGAACCCTCACATTTGTAAAATAATTTTCTTAATCCTTAAGGATAATTTGAATTGTTTTAGGTAAGGCTTTGTATGGTATATGATGTAATTATTTTGTTTTGTCTTTCATGATAAAACTCAGTTTTGAGATCAACATAATTTAAAAATCGTTTCCTTTATGCACCATTTTAGAACGAAACTATATGTATTCTTTTTTGGAAAGGAAAATATATGTATTCTAATTTATCATCTCAGCAAAACATGTATATAAACTGCCCTTATCCCCAAAAAAAAAAGCAACAATATGTACACACAAATTATTAAAATATTTGTTATTTTAAATATATTTATGACTTCAACCCCTTTTAACTCTCAACTGCTGAAGTCTGCCGAGTTAGCCTTCAAAACACAAGCTTTGGAGGCGAAACCGTGAACTGAATCTGGGCAAAACTATACGATCTTAGGTAAGGCAGACAATGTGGGTCACTTGATGCTGATATCAAACCAAACAAACTGAAAAGGAAGAAGACTTTAATTTTTTTATTTTTTGGGAAGCAAAGAAGACTTTGATTTAAAACTCAGGAAACCCACGACCCATTTTTTTAATTGTATAACAGAGATAGGAATTATTAAAAAAAGAAGAACAAAAGTTAATTCCACTAACCATGACATCGAAGTGAGCCATTTTTTCCACTTAAACTCGATCCTCTCATTGACACTGTCATATTTTTATTACTTTTCATATAGTTACATGTAGTTCATATTCAATTCACACACACAAAAAAAAAAAAAAAAAATTTGAAGAAACAAGTGAAAAAGTGATACTAAATTTTATTTTAAATGTTATATATATATATATATATAAATATATATATAAAAAGTCTTATTTAAAAATAAATAAAAAAAGAAAAACTCTTATTTTTATTATTCTTTCAATCCCATACAAAGAGTTTTATTCTCGTCTTTGAAAAGTAACAATATAAGTGGAAAAATAGTGACAAATGACTTATTTGTGGTTATACAAACTTATTATAAAAAGTTATTTTCAAAAGTTGACTTTTTAATTTAAGAGAGAGAGTACCTAATACAAAAAACAAATAAAAATTAAAACTTTTCTAACGAGTTGAAAAGAACATTGGCCCTGCTTTGTTGACTTTTAATGTTCTAACAACAAAAGCAATTTATAGTATAATGTACATATATGCTGATTTCTTGATTAATTTTACCCATTTCAGTAGTTTAAATGAGTTTCTTCGCTTTGTAGAATAGTTAAGAATAGACCCGCTGTCAATTACGTAAAGAAAATAAATAAATAAATAAAAAGACCATAGACAATGAGTACTGTATTATAAAACAATACCCCGTATGTTTCATTAGAAGAGTTTATTTTGACAAAAATACAATTTATTATGAATGTTAGGTTACAAACACTTAAAACAACTAATTGACACCATTTGTTCCATTTATATTATTATTTATTAAGTATGACTTAATTGTGAACTAAATATGATTATATTAGAAATGGTAAGAGGAGTAAAAAATTTCAAAGTTGACTATTCTAATAGAATGGAAAGAGTAGGAAATTCGAAGTTTAAATCACTATGTTGGTACCTTAAGTTGGGATGTTGTATATATTTGGTCCATTAAGTTGAAAATTTGTTTAAAAATGATCCCTAATCCAAATTACGACAATATTTAAACTATTTTCGGCTAACATGTAAAATTCACACACATTAATACGAACAAAATATGAAAAAAAAAATGTTAAATCATTTTGTTCACCTTTAATTTAACTTGATCTCTTGTCCGACACGGTACTTAAGCTGCTAAATTCCGTACACATGTTTAATTTCAATACCGAAGGTACTTGTTGGTTAACATAGTCGACGCGATACATCAAAAACTAAATTCGATATACCATCGGCTAAACGCGAACATTAGAAGTTAAACTTAGTGCGATATTTAATTTCAACAAGTAAATTAATAACCACGGTATATTGAGGCTAAACTTGAAAAATCATCGGGTAAACTCAATATGCAGTACACTAGAGGCTAAATTCGATACTCCAAACTTTACAACTAAACCCATTGTTGCAATATATAATTAGCAGTTAAACTTGATGGACCAGAGGCTAAACTCATATGCAATAAATGAGAGGCTAAACTCATCAATATGCAATAAATGTGCTATCAAAGTCAATACATGTGTTTTTATAACTTAATTAACCGCGATATTTCAAAGAGTAAACTCGATACGTGTGCAAACCATCAGAAAAATCATATACTACCTATGTCCTATTCAAAGAGTCCACTTTGTATTACTAAAATCACTAATACAAAGTCAACTATATATTTGAATGAGATGGAGAGAGTACAAGTTTTTACGTTTCATCAAGCTTATGATACTATAATTATTTTTCCTCTTGAAACTTAATACTCCCTCCATCCCATTTAAAGAGTCCACTTTGTATTACTAAAAACAGTAATATAAAGTAGACTCATTGAGTGAGACAGAAAGAGTATACTAAAGCAATCCCAATTATACAGAAACTAATTTTTTATTATTTTAAATTCACTTATAAAGGGAAAGCCTCCATCATTAATTTACATCAAAGAAAAGTAACATTAGGATGCGAAATTTCAAATTGGAGATCAAGAAATTAAGAAGGAGAATTAATTTAATTAGTGATTTACCATATCTCTTGAAAGCTTGATTGACGTGAGGAATGGCTCTTGGAACCAAATCATCAGCAAGATTAATTGGCTTCGAGTGAGCTTCTTTGAGAACTGAAGTGATTTGCTTGAAATCTCCAAAGAGATCTCCAAAGAGTAAACTGTAAGCATTTCCTTTGAAACCTTGCTCTTTCAAGGTCCTCTCCAGCTTCTTGGGCATCAACCATACCCATTTCAATGCTCTCCATGTCAATATTAACACTAAGAAAACCAGAGAAATTAAGCTATATGAAACCTCCATTTATATCTTCTGAGTTGTGTAAGTATTCTGTTGCTGCTGGTTTGGATCCATATTTATAAGGTAGGTCAAACTTCGTGGGTCCAAAATTTAGAGGATAAATTATTCAGAGGCAGAGCAAGAAATTTTTTTTTCCCCAAACAAATATATATATGTATATATATATATACAGTTATATACATATTTTAATAACTAAATCACTGTTATATATACGACTAATAAGGGTAGAAGAGTAATTTGGAGGGGTCTGTGTACCATCCACCCCGAGTCTATCACTCAAAATTTCCAAAGGAAAATTGATAAATTTTGGTTGAAAGGTGCCACAACCAAGGGAAGCAAAAATTTGATTGATTAAGTTTACTTAAATTATTATATATAATCAACCTAGTTGATTTAAGAAAAGAAATCACAAGTGAAATAGATAATTTTCTCCGAATTTTATTGATCTATATTTTTCTTCAAAAAAGGTCAAACCATACTCCTAATTGTAGGTGGAGGGAGAATTAGCCAGAAGCAACAAAATAAAGAAACAAATGGTTCTAACTTAATCATGATGATCACTCAATTAATTAAGTGATTGATTCTCTAATTTATTATTATCATTAAATATGTTTGATTCATATTCTAAAACTAACAAATTTATTCCAATTACATGAAGAATTATGTTGATCAACCAAATTGGTTTGGAACTTAACAAAATAAGAGACATTCTTGATTTTAAAAGTTAAAATATTGATATCCCATTTTCAATTAATGGTGGGCAAGTTACATCATCAACAACAACAACAACAACTAAGCAGTTGTCCTACTATGTGGCCTGGGGTCGTGATTTTTTATATGATCCATATCATAAGGTTTGACAAATGGGTTTTACGCTGGCTGTCAACCTAACACAACCCTCATCCTTTACCTTGGCTTGGGACAGACTATTTACCGGCAAACGAATTACCCCTAAATAGGGGGAGTTGCATCCAAAAAAATAAAAATAAAATAAAGGCATATTTCTTTTAATTGCATTTGTTTGTGTTTTAGTTTTGTTTTGGTTTCTATAGTAAATTTAATATATTATAATCACATTTCATTATTTCCATTACAATCTTTTACAATTAAGCTATACATTTTACATTTCAATACGATATTTACACTAGGGTTGTTCATTCTGATCCGAATTTCGGATCGGGTCAGCTGATCTGATCCGATCCTATCCGAAATTTTTGGATAGGATCGATGCAACAATTTCGGATCAATATTAATTTGCGGATCTGATCGAGTCTAATCCGAGCTAATCCGAACCCTATTTTTTTTATTACTAGTTTAGCTTAGTTCTCCACAAAGTTACTCCCACCGCTCAAAAGTTTCTCTCCACTCTGCGATTTCTCTCCATCTCTGGCGCACCAGATTTCTCTCATCTCAGCCGCTCTAAATTTCTCTCCATCTCTTCCGCTCCAGATTTCTCACCATTTCCCCGCTCCAGATTTCTCTCCATCTCCACCACTATCTCACTGTCTTTGCGGCAAGCAATGGAAGCTAACTTTCAATATTTTAATGGTCACCATGTTTTCAAATTCTTTGTTTATTTCTGGTATTTTAAAGTTAGAATTTATGCACTGTGTTGAAATGGAAGTTGGGGGCGCTGAGTTTTTCTACTGAAATTGGGATGAGAAACAAGTTATAGCATAAAGGTTTGAGTAATAGATTTGTATTGGAAGAAGGATGGATTTGCATATGGATAGAGTAGGGATTTTTTTCCCCAATATTCAAATTGGCACCAAAAATTACCAAAATAAACCACTTTTTTTTGTTATTCCGATTCTATAGAAAACGAATCTGCCAGATTCGTTTTCCCCAAAAAATGAATTTGGCAGATTCGTTTTCGGGAAGAATGGTTGAAGGAAAAAAAATTATGGGAAAAAAGAATTTTCGGAGAAAATGAATCATTGAAATTCGTTTTCCCTTGATTCATTTTCTGATTCGGCTTCTCGTGAGTTTAGAAGAGAGAATTCAAAGAAGACGAATTCGTTGAATTTGTTTTTCGTTGAAAACAAATTCAACAAATTCGTTTTCTATAGGATTTTTTAAAAAAAAAAACAAAAATTAAAATACAGTAAATATAGAAAGTGAAAATCCTGCATAATTGAAATTTATGCGGGTGACTGAAGAGGGAGAACCTTGTCGCCCGAACAGAGACGGATCGTCTTTGACCCAACGACCGGCGCCACCCAGCCATTTCGGTCGACCCTGCGGCACGTCGCCTACCCTCCCGACCTAGCCGGCCCGATGGCCGGTTCTCCGAAAAGCGAAATTTAGGCCGACGGAACCCTAGGTTTTGAGGCAGTCTTGAAGGAGGCCCAATTTCCGGCGGGCGGGTAAACCTCATTTTCCAACGGGTGAACTGCGATTCTGCTCGGAATCTGCTTGAGGTTTGTCCTAGGTTTATAAAGTTGTGAATAATTTGGGTTTTATTTGTAATTCTTCACAAATCAGCATGCTTTAATTTTTGGATATATAATTTGGGGATTCCTTCAATTAATTCCATTTGCTTATATTGTATTTGCTGGTTGGGGGAAATGGGAAGAGCATGAAAGAGTAGCTAAAGACCCATGTGTGAATTTTGTGGAAAAAATGGTCAACGTGTTTTGTAGTTGGTGGTTGGGGTAGAGGTTGATAAAAATGCTCCACGTGTTCCGAGTTTTACTTTGAACAATTTGGTTGTGTTTGTTTAGCAAAGTTGAGAGGTGGCTTCCGGAGTAATGAGGTATTGCGTACTTTTTACACAATTGAAAATCGAAAATGTGAAACCATCGGCTTGCCACATAGTTTAAAATTACCTTCATTTTGAAGTTGAAGTTGTAATTGTTAATCGAAATGCGGAGACCTTTGCTTAATCTGGTCGTACTTTTGATAAAAATGTGTAGAGTTGAATATTTTTTAGGGAATAGAAGAATTAGTGTTTCTTGTACCTTCGCTTAATATGCCATCATGATTGTGTTGTTCTGAAAGTTTTTCCCATTTTTTGGTTGGTTTGGAAGGTTTCCGCATTGAATGAGGCTGTCTCAGGAAGCGTTAAGTCTATTTTTAAAGCTTGGGACTAGCCTTTAAACACTTCTGAGGTACTATTTTTCAATCTCAATATCTATTGAACTGCAATAGTCTTTATACTAGAGTGTCTTGGGAAAGCTCCTAAATTATGTTGCCTTTCTCTGTATTTCACGTGGTACTCTCAGATGTATGTTTTATGGAGTTATCTTGTCCTTGAAGTCTAAATCAGTGGCCAAGGCTTATGTTACCTGCATTGTGTGCGCATTATAAGTTGGTTGGTTGCCTGACAATTCTATATGTCCATGAAACTAAGTCTGTCACTCTGGATTCACCGTGGGAATTACATTCTTGGAACATTAGGTCACAAATTGTGTAGTTTGAAAATGCACTAATTTCAAAGTTGCAACTGTACCGGTGCCTACGCATTGTGAAATGTATATTTGATTGGAATTGCATCTATTTTCTTCTTGATGCCCAGGTTATCTTATTGTTAGCATACGAGATAGCTCTATACATTTTCATCAAAAGTGAGGATATCACTTTTTGGGAGACATGCACCTCAAACCCTTTAGTTTTGTTCGTTTATTCCAACAAGAGGTCATATTCTCCTCTACACCTTCCCATGGTTACTTGGAGAGCAATGAGGATGATATATTGTTAATTGTCGTCATCTCGTATGCAGTAACGTCCAAACTGGACCTGTTTGACCTTCCCAGGCTTCTGTAGATTTACTTATCACCTTTTTGTGTTTAATAATGTGGAAGTCTAGGATGCTACAAATTTCATTATTTTCCTGATATGAAGTGCCTTAAACGTACCTTCAGATTTGTCTTTCTCTGTCTTGCAGTTACAGATTTGAGACTTAGGATAATTGTAAATATGCATAAGTCATTGTGCCTTGTTTCTCTTTGCTATAATATTACAGTTCCTTTAATGTATGTGACGACACTTGTAGCTTTATCTCTTGTATAACAGATAGTCACTTTTGGTGAGATTATGATACCAGATATGTTTCCTTAACTTCTTGTAGAATTACTGTACACATGGCATTGCCATATAATTTTACATCTTTACTTGCGGCATTTCCTATTTGTCAACTTTGGTCTTAATCATGGTACATAATATCCCCTTCAACCTTTATTCTTTACGTAGTGTTTTGGCAGTTTAGGTTGGAAACTGTTATGACTTGAGTAGAGCTACTATTTATTATGACTGGGACTTCTTTACATGGAAATGGAATGCACCAAAATGTTATTGAGAAATAGGTGTTTCTTACATTTTTCTCCCCGGCTGTTAGATCCGACTACTAATGGCTCCAGATTTTCACATCAATTGAATGTTAGCCAGCCTTACTTGCAGTTGTAATGTATGTATGTGAAGTGTAGTTAGCCCACCACAATGTTCGTGTGGTTTTATACATTAAAGATAAATCCAAGGTGTTGTTCAGGGTTAAGTTGAGAATTCACATTTTCATATTTGGGGACGAATTTCTTCTAAGACCAAGGAAATAGTTGCATCATTAACTCAGAAAACGTCGTTGAATACTTTGAAGGACTCACTGCGATATTTCTCCATTTTGCCTTATGCCTCGCCTGTGGTTTAGTTTCATTTCCAGTTCGGAAATATATATATATAGCAGTGCCAGGGGAACATATAGTAAATATCTTGTTTATATTTTGTCGTTTGACTACATTAGAACCTTTTTGTATGAAGTTAGACCATCAATGGAATTTTCTTGAGGTTGTAAATGGTTTTATCTTCTTCTCATCTATGGAAAATATGGACAATCTCTCTCTCTGAAGAAATTTGATTCATCATTGCTATATGATTTATTTAAGCAACCTGCATATGTTAAAGAAAACGATTGTGTTATATGTAATTATTGTAACTTAATAACTATAAACCCCCATCAATTTTTGTTTCTTCCCTTTCAGGAAAATATTTACAAAGTATTGGTATCTTGAACTTTATCTAACATAGGATGTCACAATCACTTTATCATATATGCTTGGAGGTAAACACCGCGAATATCTTATAGATTCATGCTTGCAAATGTGATAGGATAGTCCGCAATATCATAATTTCTCTTTGCTACGTAGTTGTATGGGTTTTGGGTGATTCCTGACCCTGTCCATGCTTACAGCATGAGGTAAAATCTCTGCTGATGTGCTTTCATAGTGTCCATTTCCTTGCATGAAGGGTTGTACTGTTTTGCATCCATTGATTAGTTGATAACTTCTTTCACGTATTGCTGCAGATGTAATAATTTTTTTACCCTTTAAACTATCATGCGTATTTCCATGTCTTTGTGACCACGTGTCTATGCATTTATATGTCTTTTTCCATGTGGCACTGTTTGCAATTGTAGATTGTCAAGAAGAACACAGACAGTCAAAAGTTTGTTTGAGATTAAAAAAATTCAATACCGGCTCAGTTGAGTATTGATACTGGATCATTTCAACATGGTATAAAGACTTATTTAGTACCAGCCTACAGTCAAGTATTCTTTACACAATTTAGGACGATCTAGTTCATTACAAATAGTAAGCACCTAATATTATTGTTGTTGCTATTATTTTAAGAACTTTCCTTATGCAGCGACCCTCATTTTTTTGTTTATGTGGCTAGTGGAAATGAAACTGTTGAGGCGATGTGTGTACAGGCTAGGATAGATAGAAAAAAAGTAGAAATAGGTTCGATAGATTAAAAAATTAATACAATTCGCCTAAGATGGGTTTGCCATGTGCGCAGGAAACTTTTGATTGTAAAAAATGACATGTTATATTTTGATATGAATAAAAAAATGTGTCTCGACAATACACGATAGTGAGATATGATTCATATAGATAAGACCACATACTTGGATAAAGACTTAGTTTGTTCTTGTTGCTGTTGTTGGATTTACCAGACAACTAAGTACGGAAATTTTTTTAATCTGTTTGGAAGCTGTAAACAACTGACTATATATTACTTTTTGTGAACCTGAGACAGTATTGTAAATTGCAGATACATGCCATAAGCCTCGATTTCACTCTTTTATCAACTTTTGATCCTGTTTGGGTGTTCGATGACATTACTGCTCGTAAATTACCCAATCTAGGCTCTTGCCTTACAGTATTTAATCCTTCCCAACTCTGGATCTTTGAAAGATTCCCAACGTTGGATCTTTGTGAAGTATGGTACCAATGTATAAACCATTGGTGCTATGCATGAACCCATGTGTTATTTACTATCTTATCCTACATATAACAAATTCTTGTTTGGAGCTTACATATTTATTTATTTTTCACTTTAGCTGAAATTTGTATGCTTAATTAGTTGGTTAAATCAGTAGTTTTGTCAATGAGAAGTTAAGGTTACATACAGTTATACTTTTATTTTCATTTGAATAATGTCGGGGCTGAAATTCTTCAGCAGTTTCAGATATTCAGTTTGAATTTTTTAAGAACATTCTCCTCGCTTTAGTTTGTCCCAAGCGTGTCAATTTTTTATTTCTTCTGGAGTGTTTGTGAATGTGACAATGTTTTCTGTGATGTTTTATATTTTTTGTAACGTTTTTTGGTCTGGAATTATTTTTTTTTAATGTGCTTTTGTCCTTTGCACAGTTTTTGAACTGAAAAACTTAAATTTGACATTTTTAGGTTGTGTGGAATATTTTTTAAAATGGAATTCATACGTTTGGTCAGATTTTTTGTGTTCTGAAATGTTTGGGAGTGTGAAATTTTTTTCCGCTTCGATATTTTTTATTTTGGCTGCACTATTTTTCAAGGGGAAACTGCTATATGTCGTTTTTTTTTTAATGTTTTCTGGACTGTTTTTAGGAAGGAATTTTGCACTTTATTTGCTGTGTAGTTTCTTTTTCTGTACTGCTGTATGACTGGAATTCTTTTATTTGGTCTCTTTCTGACACTATTTTGGGAATTTTCTGTAACTTGAATTCTTACATTTCTGGACGGGTTTTCATTTTTTTGCCTGTTCTTGACAAGGACTTGTTGTTTAGGTGTATTGAATTAGTATTCCTTTGACTTTTTGTACAGGTCGAAATGGCGGGGTAGTCTGAATTATAAAATGAGTTTTAACTATTGTAAGCATTTGAAAGGCGATATGATGGGGGCATAGGCTATTTGAAAATGGAGATGCGATTGTGGAAGTGAAAATAGTTGTCTTACATGATCACTGTTGTCTTCAGTTCACTAGCTAGGCAATATTTGATAACGGAAGAAGTAACATTTTATTCGTCGGTTTGAAAATACGACATTTATAATAAATAATTTATTTTCGTGGAGCTTTTATTGTTGTCGTTGTTTGTTCTTTCTATATTATATATTCATGATATTGTTTGAAAGAGGCCAATAACGAAAGGGACCTCCATCACATACAACATAAAAGTATAGGTGACATAATTCGATAAAAAAATAACAATAATTATAATCACATTAATTCATACATATGGGACTCTTGGAATGGAGTACATATAGAATCCACCTTCCATGTTGGTTCATAATATTCCAAATTCTCACGTGCCCCTTTTTTTACAGAGTTAAAATCGATTTTTCAGTGAGTCAATTAGTACTATCCGTATATGACAACTTAAAAATCCGTGGACTTTTTTTCCACGCGAGTCATCCCATCCCACCCCAGTAGCGTATATCTGGAGCTTGTGTTCGTGCTATCTTAGCTGCTTTCATTAGTTTTGGGCACCCTTATTTCATTCATATAGAGATCCAATTGCCAAGTATTCAATTGCCTTACTTTTTAATCTGCGTACAGCAAGATAGGTCGGCGCAATATCACACTTATACTGCTACTAAGAGCTTAATAGGAATTTTTTACCCCGACATTTCTTTCCCCTTTTTTATACATATTTGTAATATGTATTTCTACACCTGAATTTAATATACTAATTGGGCTTTATCCTTTTATGTCTGCAATTCTATAGGGATCGTTCTGCTAGGAGAGCCAATTGGTTTTCATATCCTCTCTTAATCCCCCAAAGCATCAACATATCGTATATTCGCAGTGGAGTTACAAGCAAAAGCCGGACATCGACAATAAGCAGAAGTGTAGTGCCCTCCCTTATTTAAACAGTAAAATTTTATGCTTAAGTACATGGTTTGTAATTTCCTTTTTATCGATTTCTTAGGTGATTGTCCTTTGTCATTGAAATACTGTTGGCTGAAGAATCGGGCGTTCCCCTCGCTATTTTCATATTATACGGGCCGAGGATTAATATTGTTTATTATACAACAACAAGTAACAGGTAATTTTCTTATCATTCATATTTAGTGACTTTGACTAATATAGTCCGTCATGTGCTATACAGTTAATTAAATCAGTTCGTGTCTCATTTTTCTTGATCATCTTACGCATCCATAATTATACGCCTATGTATGTGATTAATTGTGATATGCATGTGGTTACAGTAGTGTTTGACATTAGTTTTTCGCATTTACTTTATGAATTACGTAACATGTATGTTTGGAGTTTAGTTGAGGTTTATATGGTACAAAGGAATGTGCCCCCTTAATGCTGTACTTTGTCCCCTAGATAATGTATGCGTTTGTACAAATGTTGCTGTTATGATTTATGTCGATATTTTCTGTAACTGAATTGGTCCTGTAAACATCTGAACAAGTGTTTGTGCTGGTTAAGGCATATAGAACTTGGGGGTACAGCTGTGTTGCATTGAAATGGCAAGAAAATCTGTTAGATTTATGTTATATTGGGATGGGAGAATTGAGAGGGGTCCTAATGGTTCAAAGTACAGTTTTCCTTCAAGACGAACTATTTCCGTTGCTGAGACTGTCAATTTCGAAGTCCTTTCTCGGAGGTTTTACGAACTGAGCAAAACATCACCTTCCCACCACAAGCTGCAGATTTATTGTAGATCTCCAGTGATCGTCCTTGCTAATGCACCCGAACGGACGATGTTTGAGCATATTCTCATAGATGATAATGAAACCCTCCGTGATATGCTCAATATACCCAAGGCTTTCCCATTTGTTGTTGCGGTCTAGGTTTATTTAATTAAGGAGGCACTTCACTATGCAACCCACCCTGATGACCAAGCTGACTTTGACATTATCAGATCGTCTGTAATGTCGTTCACACAACTATTGAATAGTGGACACGTAGAGGAAATGCGGGGAGATTTTCACATCAATTCTTTGCCCGAACAGAGACTATACGAATGTCCTTCAACACAACCACCCCTCACATCGTTATCTCACCAAGAAGCAGTTCAGGGATTGCATGCTTCTGAGTATGTACTGTAGAAGAACCAAATGCCACTTAACACCCATCATGAGGTGGATGTCCTTGATGTCATGTCGGGTGCTAATGAGTCTGAAGGTGGAGTCGGGGAACGCGTCGAGGGACAGTGTGATTTGGGAGACATGCCGCGGTCGTTGACTAAATTTTCCCTTCATGGAAGGATGCGTGAAGACGTTGGAGCTAGCATAAAATTTTTCCACAATATTGGGGATGAGGCTCAGCACATGATCGATCAGTTCCACAATGGTACATGCCCGATATGGAAAGATGATTTGTCGGCCAATTTGGACAAGGGAATGGTTTTTGGGACGAAGGAGATTCTTCAGAATGCCGTTAAGTTGTGGTCGGTCCTGGCCAACCGATATTACAAAGTATTTTATTCTACTCCAACCGGTTGGACAGTTATCTGCAAATATAAGGATGACCAGAAGTGTCCATGGAGTGTCCAAGCGACCTGTAAAAATAGTCGTCACTTTAAGATTACGCATCGGATCTTCGATCACTCATGCACTCCAAAGCTTACAGGCCATGATCATCCAAATGTTGATTGCAAAACCATTGGGTGATTGGTCAGGGGCAATGTGGAGGCAAATGCATCTTACAGCGTTCACGATGTGCAAGAGGATGTCAGAAAGCTGGGGGTGGAAATTTCGTATAAGAAGTCTTGGTTGGGGAAAAAAAGGCCGTTGAAATGGTATATAGAGGTTGGGATGAATCTTATAGAGTTGCCGAAATTTTTGCAAGCGTTGCAACAAACCAATCCAGGCACTATTGTAGAGTGGAGACACGCAGATGGTACCACAGAAGAACGTAGTATATTTCATTCCGTTTTTGGGCATTTAGGCCAAGCATAGAGGGTTTCAGGCAGTGCCGGCCAGTTATTACCATTTATGGGACACATATGCGTGGGAAGTACAATGAGAAGTTGCTGATTGCATGTGGCGTTAATGCAGCGGGTCATATATTTTCATTGGCTTGTGCACTTTCGGACGAGGAAAACTTGGCTAATTGGTCTTGGTTTCTTGACAATCATGTACGACATGTAATCGATGGGCCGCTTTGATGTTTGTCTAATATCTGATAGGCACAGGGCTATTTTGGTGGCTGTTAAGAACAACCCATTATTGCAACCCCCCTATGTCCATCACAAGTTCTGCTCTCGACATGTGAAAGCCAATTTCAGTAATAAGTTGAAAGATGCTGATTTGAATAACCTCATGGCCGGGGCATCTAGTGCACGTCAACTTCTGAAGTTCACTACGATAATGAGGACAATTTTTACCCAATAGCCAAAATAAGCCCATAATGTTTTACTGGGTCCAAATAAACCCCCAACGTTATATGTTATTTCCAAATAAACTCCTAACGTTATTTCTTCTGTTCAAATACACCCTTAATGTTTACGAAATCTGGTCAAATTAGCCCCTCTCCGTTAATGTGAATTTACATGTAAAAGGGCTAAATTGGCCGAATTTTGTAACTTTGGGAGCTTATTTGGACCCAAAATAACGTTAGAGGCATATTTGGCAATTGGGTAAAATCTTAGGAACTAAAATAAACATTTGCCCACCACTATAGCGGACAAATAAACCTTACAAGAAAGTATCCAGCACGATTTGGATATCTTTTGTGGATGATAAGATTAAAGTCTTTCTTTCTGTCCTTGCCTTCGTAATTTTCTAGGTACTTATAGAATATCCGACAATTTTTTTTTTCCTGAAGAAATACTGACAGAGGTAGGAATCGAAAGCCCGACATTTGGGTGGCCCCCTGCGCACTAACCGCTGGGGCACTAGCTTGTTCCTAATATCCAACAATCAATTAGGCTTGGATATGAACAACCTTGTGTTTCTTTTTCTTTTTCTTTTAAATTTTTTTTTCTATTTTACCCTTGTATCCCTAAGAATCAAATCTATAACCTCGGGGTTACAACACCCTCCCCTTACCACCACCCCAACCCTCCCCTTCTAAAAGGAGGGGGTCACCCATCCTAGTACTATTCTCGCCCAAACACGCTTAACTTCGGAGTTCTTATGGGATCCGGTGCGTTAGTGCTGTTATGATCATAGTGGAACAACCTTGTGTTTCCATTTTGTTTTGTAAATATAAATATAAAGTTATTTGTAGAAGAAAATTAAATAAATAAAACGAAATAAAAGCTCATTCAAAGTCTTCTGTTGTACTGAATTACTGACAATAATAGAATTTGCAAACCCGAGATCTACAGTTGGTGTAAAATCAAGTGAGCTCCATATTGCGGTTGAAGTGAGATAACCGAGCGGGGAGCGTGAGAATATGATGGTGACAGTTCAAAAGAGAAGCGCTGCAAAATCATGACCACGGCCAATTTCGTTTCCAACATCGCAAAGTGTTGGCCAATGCAAATGCGAGGTCCCCAACCAAATGGAAGGAACCCAACTTGGCCTTTTGTTACGTGTGACACTCCTTCCGCAAACCTCTCCGGCTTGAATTCCCTCACATCATTCCCCCATATTTTAGGGTCATAATGTAGCAACATTGTTGGCAATATGATCATCACTTGCTTTGGGAGAGTTAAATCTCCCAATGTAGTCTTTTTGGCAACTCTTCGAGTAAGAGCAGGAATTGGTGGATATAGCCTTAAAACCTCAAATAGTATCATAGAGACCTGAGACAAAATGTACAAAGCAGTTAAAGTTGTAGTTTCTAAGAGAAAATCCCAATTCGGGCTAGAAAATACATGCAAAGAAGGAGAAATGACGGAATTATTCTATCTTATTCTGTTCAAATTATTAACACGCAGTAGTTTTAGTCAAAATGACGCTGTATTAATCAAAACTTTAATTGTTATGAATCTAGGTGATCGTTTCGTTTGCAAAAGTACTTACTAACTTAAGGCGATTAAGACCATCGAAATCGGGTTTCTCAGTACCAAAGAATTGCAGAACCTCTTCTCTAGCTCGTGCCTGCCAATCTGGGTATCTACAAAGTAAGACCACAGTCCAAACAAGAAGCGATGCGGTGGTCTCCTGCCCTGCAAGATAGAACAACTTGCACTCTTCGATAACCTCTTTTGTATTCATACCTGAATTCTTGTTTCCATGATTATTGATTTCTTCAGAATTTGAATCGAGCAATAATCCCAGTAAATCATCCCCAAAGCCTTCCCCTGCTTTCACCGCCTCTAATCGTCTATTGATAATGCCCTTAATCGAATCCTTAACATCATTTGCAATCTTGTGCATTCTTCTGTTCCTCTTAGTGGGAAAGAACCTGTTTTAATTCAGATTAAAAAAATTCTTGCTCAATTTAATTAATTTGGAGCAAGAACTATGATGAATTTCTTCATAAATCAACAATTAATGAACATGATTCTTTATATACCTCCATCCCGGGATGTAAATGGACTGTATAGCCTTGAGGAAATGCTCAGACTGTTCCCTTTGAAGCTGAAAGATCCTTCGTCCTTCTTCATAATTACTGCCAAACGCTGTCCGCGAAATTGCATCGGCAGTTAGGGTTTGAAGATCGGGCCAAACGTCCAACTCAAATGACCCTTTCCCCGAAACAGCGCCGCCCTCCCATCTGTCCAGCATCTCGGTAACACTGGTATAGAAAGCTGGGAGCATATTCTGAAGCGGAAAACCACAAAAAGGTTAGTTTTGCTACCATTCATCTGCTTATAGAGCATCATCAGACGGATGGTGTTATTGTCAGAGTAATGATTTGGCAAACAGATTTGCGCCGAATTTGGTCATAAGCGTGAATTATTACTTTGGTAATAACGTTAACCAAATTAGATATACCTTCAACTTGTCCATATGAAAAGCAGGGTTGAGGATTTTCCTGTGTTTATCCCATTTGTCTCCATCATAGTTTACTACTCCATCTGACAGCAACCTGGAGAGTGGATTGGAATGAGACTTTTGGAAGATGTAAATCTTTGTTGTAACCTCCTTTATTTGTTCAGGGTCCATGATCAGCACCGCTGGGGTTGTCCCAAACCACAAATATGCCTTCTTTCCTGCAACACATTCCGACTTATCTCAGTATCAACTCTGTACTAATATTAAAAACGCGCCTTTTAAGTTCCTTTAAGATTCTTTAAACACACGTGTTTTGAAGCAAATGTGCATTGTTAGTATAGAGTTAGTGGAACAAAGCATCTCAAATGTACTATATATACATATGCTAAAAATGATAATGAAGTCACTAGACAAGTAACCATAAAATAATTAACCCCCCAAAATTATTGGATTGATGACATTTTACCAAAATTATCATCTTGTTCCAATCATCACCCTTCTTTTATTTTTATTTTTATATTTTTTTTCTTTTTTCCTTAAATGATCATCAACTTCAAATTAAACTTTGACTCCTTTGATCCCTTTCACTATTAGCCCTCTTTGTTGACTATTTTAATTCTAACAAGAAAAGACCAAAGCGGTTTATCCCAACATTTTCATTCATAATATCCAATTATAGTATACTACATACTATGCTGGCTTCTTCATTTATTTTACCTATTTCCATAGCTATTCAAATGATTTTCCCCTCTTGTAAATTATGAACAAAATAAAAGAATTTTTGAATTGTGGCGCGGTATGCACCCATCTTAGAAGTCAGGAATTCGAACATCTCCTGGAACAACAGAGGAAACTGACTTCACATTCAACTAAATCATGGTGAATCTCCAATTAAGAATGAGATTTTAAGTCATTTACCATATCTCTTGAAAGCGTGATTGAAGTGAGGAATGGCTCTTGGAACCAAATCATCAGCAACATTAATTGGCTTGGCGTGAGCTTCCTTAAAAAGTGACGAAATCTGCTTGAAATCTCCAAAGAGTAAATTGTAAGCATTTCCTCTGAAGCCTTGCTCTTTTAAGGTCTTCTCCAGCTTCTTGGGTGTCAACCATACCCATTTAAATGCTCTCCATATCAAGATTAACACTAAGAAAACCAGACCACAAGAAAACAGAGAAACTAAGCTATATGAAACCTCCATATCTTCTAAATTGTTTTTTTCCTGCGTTTCTGTTGGCGCTATTTCGCCTCCATATTTGTATGGAAAGTCAGAATTTGTGGGTCCAAAATCCAATTGAAAAAATGGACATCCTCCTATTTTAAAAGGGAAGTTAATTTGGAGGGTTCCAAATGGACAATGACAAAAATTATATAGAATGTATAAAATTGGACAAAAGCCTAAACTTCCTTTATAAAATACAAAATGGCTCGAGTAAGATCTAAGGTGCAACTGATTCACGAGGATAATCGAAGTTGCATGATGATTTACTCAAAAAAAAAAAAAAAAGACTTGTATCCGACGGGTCGGGCCATCTGACCGATCGCGTATCGATTTTACTTTAGAAAGTATGGCTTGTAAGGTATAGAAATACACATATTGATTTCAGCCTTTAAATCATCACATATTGAGTTTAAGTTTTGATGTAATGTATTTATCTGCTGATGTATTATGTATTGAGTTTGGCTTGTGATGTATAGTCATTATATTAAAACAACAAGTATTGCTTGAAGTGCACATATCGATGTTATGGGCCAAGTATCGCATGTAGTGAAGAAAACATGGGTATCGATTTTAAACTCGAATGTATCGTTATTAAAACAAGCGTATGAATTTGAAGGACAAAATTATCGCCGTCAGAAGGTTTGACGGCAGACTCCCTCTTTACTCAATGACTATGGAGGATATATATTATCATATTTACCTGTGAAGGAAACCAAATAATTTTTCTTATAAATAAAATAGAGAAATTTCTTAGTTTCTAGCATGATTTCATTTCATATATATATTTTACATAAGCAATATTCTTAGTTATATTATTTCTAATATACTGTTTCCCTCCAACAGGAAGAACACCATATCAGTTTTTAGAATTCCATAAAAACAAAAGGATACATATATATAAGAAACCAAACACTGAATGCGCGAATTATTTATAACGGAAGCACACAATTCGCAAACCACACATCCAAGATCCACATTTACAATTTGCGTAAAATCAAGTGAGCTCCATTCTGCGGATGGACTGCAATGACTAAGCGAGGGGCGTGAGAATATGATGGTGAAAGTTCAAAAGAGAAGCGTTGCAAAATCATGGCCAAGGCCAACTTAGCTTCCAACATAGCAAAATTTGTGCCAATGCATGTGCGAGGTCCCCAGCCAAATGGAAAGAATGCAACTTTGCCCTTTGTTGCCTGTGATACTCCTTCTGCAAACCTCTCTGGCTTGAATTCCTTTGCTTCATTTCCCCATATTTCGCAGTCATAATGTAACAGCATTGTTGGCAATATAATATTCACTTTCCTTGGGAGAGTTAGATCTCCCAATTTTGTTTCTTTGGCTACTTTGCGAGTAAGAGCAGGTAGTGGTGGGTATAGCCTTAGAACCTCGTATAGTATCATAGTGACCTAACAAACAGTGTAAAATCCTAGTTACATTTACAAATATTTCAATTTGAAACCTGCTAGAAAATATATGCAAAGAAGTATATATGTCCCTTCATACTAATAAAGTATTTCGATGTATTATTACCAAGTGAGCAGGAGAAATTCTTACTAATTTAAGGCGATTGAGCCCATCGAAATCGGGCTTCTTGGTACCGAAAAATTGCAGAACCTCTTCTCGAGCACGAGCCTGCCACTCTGGGTGTCTAGAAAGTAAAATCATAGTCCAAGAAAGAAGAGCTGCGGTGGTCTCCTGCCCTGCAAGATAGAACAGCTTGCACTCTTCCATAACCTCTTTAACAGTCATACCTGAATTCTTGTTACCATGATTATCCATTTCTTTATAATTGGAATCCAGCAGTATTCCCAGCAAGTCGTCGCCGGAGCCTTCACCTGTTTTCATCGCTTCTAATCGCCTATTGATAACTCCCGTGATGTAATTTTCAACATCATTTGCAATCTGGTGCATTCTTCTGTTTCTCTTAGTGGGAAAGAACCTGTTTTTTAGATTCAAAGATTTCTCGTTCAATTTTATTTGGAGGACTAACCATAAACCATGATAGATAACAGCAACAACTATACTTGACAACTCATAAACAGTCGCAGGTGGACTACATAAATCTTACTAGAAAGTATCCGTGAAGTTTCTTCAGTATTTCCACATAGGTTCAATAATTCTTTAATTTTCTTTATTTTATTTTCATTAAAATGGGTATGCGCAACCCAATATTTTAATTATAATTAAGAAAAAAAAAAAGAAAAAGAAGAAGAAGCAAGAACTATATATGATTAATTCTTTACCTCCATCCTGGGATGTAAACGGATCGAAGAGCGCTGAGGAAATGTTCAGACTGTTCCCTTTGAAGCTCAAATATCTTTCGCCCTTCTTCATAACTACTGCCAAACGCTGTTCGCGAAATTGCATCAGCAGTCATGGTTTTAATATTTGGACAAACGTCCAACTCAAATG
The DNA here is from genome assembly GCA_016801395.1 of Leptodermis oblonga. Classification (NCBI taxonomy): domain Eukaryota; kingdom Viridiplantae; phylum Streptophyta; class Magnoliopsida; order Gentianales; family Rubiaceae; genus Leptodermis; species Leptodermis oblonga. The sequence goes on from CM028758.1 coordinate 6,278,806, forward strand.
ACCCTTCCCCGCAAACAGTGGCCTCCCATTTCTCCAACATCTCACTAGCGCTCATATGGAATGCTGGAAGCATATACTATAAGAAGGAAATTTGAGTTAAGGATATAAAAGTAATATCAATATTAAATAGAGATTAACACATAGCGGAATAACAAAACACGTGAAAGAAAAAAACACAGTAATTTTAACGTGTTCAATATCAACGGATATTATTTATTATTATTATTTTTTAAGTGTGGGGTTGGTTACCCATTTTATTGATTGCAGAAAAATAAAAATAGAAAGGAAATCAAACCCAATGGTTTACATTTTATAGCCTATTTTGTTTAGTTTTCTATAATCTACTTTAAGTTGCTTCCGAAGTCGATGCTCAAAGTAAGTATTCGCTGGCTTATGCTTTTTAGACCCTATAATTTAGTTCTCTACTTCGTCCTCGAAGTCGTCTTCTTCATCAGTTTCTCAGGGCCATAAGCTGCCTCCCCTTCATCTTCTTGGTTGTCGTCGCTAAGTTCCTTTGGTGAGTGTGGTACGGATGATGTAGATGGAATGTGTGGCTTCGTCAGTATGCGATTAATGAGCTGAGTATCTGTAGGCATCCTATTTGCTTCAACGGGAGTGAAAATCGTCTGTAGGGTCTTCAATTTAGGTACTAGGAGGGACTTGCAGGCTTTTGAAGAATTATGTTGAGCCATTTCAAGTGCTCCTTGGAGCATATCGGACCACATAAGTATGGTAGCTATTTTAGTAACTTCTCCTGCAACACGTTTCATCGTGGCTTGGATTGTTTTTGGAGATGGGATTGAAGGAGGAGGAGTATTGATCAGTGCATTATTATTGTCCGAGAGTTGCGGGGCTGTTCCGATGGTTGTTGGAGACACTGGGTTCAGTTCCCCAACGTTGCAATCCGGTAACAAGGTTGTGTGAGACATATGTTCCAGGTTTGCACCAACTGCAGTTGGTGAGTCATTAGGTCGAACAACTTCCAGGCGTAAAATGGCAAAATCCTGCGTGTCTAAGCTTGGGCGTTTGATAGACCAATCACTACCCCAAAAAAACTTAATGGAGGCGGGTTTTCACCCTCATTGGAGGCGGGTTTCGCGACATAGCACCTACCTCCAAAGTGGAGACCCGCCTCCAAAAGGGTTACTGGAGGCTAGTGCATGGTGCACCCGCTTCCAATAACCCTAAAAAATAACAATTTTGGAGGCGGGTTCTTGTGGCACCCACCTCCAAACCTCCGTCGGCAGACTCAGAAGAAATTGTTAAATTCGTCCGAGTCTACGTGTCCAAAATTTTTTATTAATTGAGTATTGGCCATGCAATTTGTACCATTGGCCTTGCTAGATGTGCTTAGTTTGCTGCTCTTGTTGCTGATTTTACACTGGAGTTTCATGTCCCCAACTTTGTTGGTTGGTGATGTGGGATTTGGTAAATGAAGGTTAAAAATTTCGATGCGAATTGGATAATGGAGCCTGGTTTTTCCTGCACCCGCCTTCAATAAGGTACAGTATTGGAGACGGGTTCCAGCAAAACCCACCTACAATACGCTACTGGCGGAATGGAGGCAGGTTTTTCTGGCACCCGCATCCAGTAAGGTACAGTATTGGAGGCGGGTTCCTAAAAAACTCGTCTCCAAATGGGCGCCTCCATTGGATCTTTCTATGGTAGTGAATTGGGTTTGTGGGAATAGATATTGGTGGTGAACCTGGGCAAATTGGTGGCAACTCGGAGAACACCTTCTCAATATCACTGTCTTCTATATCACTTTCTTGTTCGGTTGCAGCATCAGCGGCTGTAAAGCCCTCTGTGGCATTTCGTCGAGTAGCAGCAGATTCCTGGGCGATGAAGGAGGCACTGTAGGTGCCATCGTGGGGATTTTGGGAGATATTTGGGGGGGCAATTTGGGGAGAGATTTGGGGTGTGATTTGAGGCGCGATTTGGGGAGTGATTTAGGGCAAGATTTGGGGCGAGATTTCGGGAGGGTTTGGGGTGCGATTTAAGGAGTGCTTTGGGGCAGAGATTGGGGCTCGATTCTTGGGGCGTTATCCTGTCTGGTAAGCTTCATCTTCCCCTTGTCAGGAGGTGCCGGAAACGGCGGCTGGTTTCTGTCCGGCTTCTTCCTAATTGATGTTTGGGCGGTGGTGTATTATCCTTCCAACGTGCACTACTACAAAGCATGCTGTTGGAGGTGGGTTTTGTGATGCACCCGCCTCCAATACTGGTGCTGCCATATTGTTGGCACCTGCCTCCAATAACAGTATTGGAGGCGGGTTTTGAAGGACCCGCCTCCAATCGAAGCACCCGCCTCTAGTACGCGAAGTATTGGAGACGGATTTTGAAGGACCCGCCTCTAATACTCTTATTGGAGGCGGGTGTCAACAATTTGGTGGCGCCAGTATTGGAGGCGGGGGCAATGCAAAACCCGCCTCCAACAGCGTGTTTTGTAGTAGTGGTGACGTCACAGAATGACCTACCTTCATACATTTTGTACAATAAAGGGGGAGCTTTTCAAACTCCAATTTCTTAATAAATCCCTTAGCTCGTGTCTCCAGGTAAACTGTGTTAGGAAGAGGGAGCAATAGATCAATTTCGGTGCAAACTCTTGCCACGACGGCATGAAAGTCGGGCGGAGGCAAAATCAGCTTTTGATGCTTGTCCAACCATGCTTCCTATGGAGAGAAGCGACCATTTGTTGTAGAGAGGAAAAGGTAATCTTGGAAGAGACACCCAAATAGGAACAATTGAGGATTCTACTTGGGATCAAAAGATGGCGTCCACTTGACGATTCGTAAGCCATACGATCCAAAATTCCAAACTGCTTTGAGGAAGTAGTGGTTGTAATCTTCATCCTCTTCAAATCTGATGAGAACCTGTCGGGACTCAATCAGACCGATGTGGTATCCTTCAATAAAACCAGCGGTTAAAAAATTAGTGCGAAGTTGAGCCATCGTTGTGCGCCCCTTTGAGAATTTTTCGATGAAAGCTCTGTTGAGAGGCCCTTAAGTAGATCCATTTCTTCATCTGAGAAGATCAGTGCAAGTTTTCCGCAATGTTCACTAGCTTGTTTAAGCGGGTCGTCAATTGAAGCAGAAAGCGGTGGCAGCCTGTGTTTAGAGGCAACTACCACTGCGTAATTGAGGGCAGCCGCACTACAAGAAAACATGGTATTTGGGACAAATGTCTTAGATAGTATAAGAAAATCGTCTCAAAAACCAAGATTTTGAGACACTTTTAGTGATTGTCTCAATAATTAATTTGGGACATAATAATTGAGACGGTTGTTAGAGTGTTGTCTTAAATAAAACTAATTGAGACATTTGTTAGGGACGGTAAAATACTTTGTCTCAAATGAAATTAATTGAGACATTTATTTAAGACAGTGAATAAAATTGTCTCAACCTAATTAATTAAGACAATTAAATTGAGATAGAAAAAAATAATTCTTCTTCAATGTAACTATTTGAAACAATTATTGAAGGTAGTGTAAAAAATTTTCCCATAAAAAAGTAAAGACAAAAAACGTGGAAAACTTAAGAGGAAACTTAAAGACCCAAAATTTGTATCGTTCAAGTGCTTGATGCAAGACCTCTTTTTCTTGTCAAAATATGAAGTTCATGCTCCCTCCTCCTTCTATATGAAACTTCCATCATCTATCTCCTTCCTAGGATCAAAGCCCACCCTTTTACTTAAAAATTTTGAAACCATCAATTTCTTTGTCAGCAACCAATCGAACCAATAACTTTTTTACTCGCCAAACTGTCTTTATGTGACACCCTTACTTCTCAAGACACATCAAAGCACATAGGAATAATAGTTGGCGGAGTTGACTCACTTATATGACTTAGTACCTCCTAAAATTTTGAGTATTAAATTTTATAAGTAATTTGCAAATTAAAATTTTGAATGTAAAGTTTATGATTTAACAACAAGATTAGTTGTAAAATACCAATAACCAAACTAAAATTAAAATATCAAGATTTAAATTTAGAACAATAGAAAATGTCATGTTAAATAAACTCAAATACGAAATCAACCCAAAAACGAAATTAGAGGTTTCAAGCTAAGACTAAAAATTTTCCAACCAAACTTACTTAAGTACGTACTAGAGAAAAAAGTTAATTAAAAATTATTAAAATATTCTACAAAAAATAGATAATTTTATTTGATTAATAATTTTGAAAAATTAAGAAAATTAATTAAGTTCATAAAAGATGGTGAAAGTTAATGGGATCAAATTGAGATTAAACAAGTTAGAAGAAGGACCCATTCAAAAGATTATTAAAACTAGTGAGTAGTTAGATTAGCTAATAAGGCTAAAAAGGACATTAAATGTTATAAATGTGGAAAAATTCATTTCAGATTCGGTTATATCCGCATCTTTAGTATTATAAACACCTTTAACAATATTTGCTTTATTTTTATATAATAAATCAACATGATGATTTTTCTCATCACTTGGAATTTTTTGGTGATTTTCCTCATCACTAAAATTCCTTGGTGGGATATAATCCCGAATGTAGGAACTTGAAGCTCCATGATGGGTTCTTCCATCACATAAATTACTGGAATTTAATGCAGATAGATGTAGAATGAGAAAAAAGATTAATAATATGCAAATTAGTGAAGAATTAAAAGATAAATTATCAAAATTATTGATAAATTCACAATCAGACATATCTAATGAGTCAACTTCTGAATCAGAGGAAGACTATGAACGCATAAATAATAAAAGCTTCACCGATGAATCATCGGAGGAGGAACAAAATTGCTGTAATCCTTGTAATCAAGGACAATCATGCTTAAAGCAAACAAATTAGGATAATTCTGATAATGAAGAATTTTATAAAATTCTTTCACAATTTAAAGAAATAGGTATAAATGTCTTAACAGACAACAATATCTTGGAATTTCTTAGAATGGTCAAAGATCCAGGATTAAGATCAAACATAATTGATCAAATGGAAGATATTCCATCTACTAGTAAATCTACTAGTGAAACAGAGTTTACAGTGGATAATAATCCATATTCAATGACAGAAGTTTATAAACTTCTAAAAGGGAAAAATAATTTAATCCCTCAGTTAAATACGACTGTAACTGATTTAAATAATGATATTAATAATCTCAAAAAAGAAATCCAATTTCTAAAGAAAATAAGGATTTTGATGACAGAATTTCTAAATTAGAAATTTCAAAAATTAGTGAGTTTCAAAATACTGAAAACATCATTTCAGATGATAAATTTTTAAGTACTTTAGATATTATCACTTCTCAAAAATGGCATACTAAAATTATCAAACGTAGAGACTAATGACTATAAACAAATATGTGAAGATATGATAATTAAGGAAACGGTTTACAAAATAACATAGTATGTCAAATAGTGAATTATTCTTAATGAAAAAGTGGATAAAATGGCCTAAAATGCCTATGCACGGCTCACAGCAGGCATATCATGCATCATATAGAATAATTCATATTGCCTGACTATGCATTTAGACCTTTAATCAAATCATAACATATAAGTGTATAGTCACCGTCTTAAGCCAGAATCATAAACACATAAAATAATCAAGAATCAGAATTAGACATAGCTTAACACTTAGGAAATTAGCCTTCCATTAGGCTAATCTTAAAATAAAAATTTCAAAATTAAAACAAAAATTTAAAACAAAAGTAGGTGAAAGTTAATGGGATCAAATTGAGATTAAGCAAGTTAGATGAAGGACCCATTAAAAAGATTATTAAAACAAGTGAGTTAGATAATAAATAAAACTAAAATAAATGGAAAGAAAGGAAAATAAATAAAAATTCAACAAGTATCTAAATACAAAAAATAGAGAAGACGTCTCTCTCCCCCGTTCTTCTCAAAGAGAACCCTTCTATTCTTCCTTTTGCCCTTTCCTTTGTTTTCCCACAGAAACTCACACCTCCTCCCTCCCCATCTATTCTCTCCTTTTTCCATGGCATTGCAGCAAGGAGAAACCCACACCAAAGTTGAATCACTTACCCTCTCCCCCACTCGAACTCAAATAGAAAAAACCCCAAATGGAAACTAAAAATGGACGGATGAATTAAAAGTTATTAGAACCTAAGAAGTCACAGAAGGTTGATTGTAGAAACAGGGGAGAAGAAGAATCAAGGGCCGGGAAAGGCCACAAGAATAGCCGGTCAAGAGGTAGGCTCCTTCACCCTTTTCAATTTAACCTTAGAATTACACTATGCATGTGGAGATCTGGAAATTGATGTACTAAATGTCCTAAAGATTACATTTTGAGTAAACAAAATATAATTAAAAATCTAATTCATAGGAAGTTAGTATTTGCATGTTTAGCAGATGTTTTATTGATTGAAAATTTGATAAATGTTCTTGGGTTTAAATTAAATAGAAACAGGGTAAATCTGTCCCACGAATATCTGAGAGTAGTAATGTAGTATGATAAAATTTGATGAGAAAAATCTCTTGGGGGAACTCTCTGTATGTGTTGTAAACAGATCGATGTAATTGTGTTTTTGGTTGAGGGTTGCTAGATTTATAGAAATGGAGTTTAGAAAGTTTTAAATGTGTTAAAGAGAATACCTCATTGTTTTGTGATTGCTTAAAAATGATAGAAATATGTTTTCGAATGCATTGGTGATTGGGAATCCTCAACTGAATGAGGAAATTCATATGTGAGTTAAATGTGTTTGTTATTCCATTCGGGGCAGGAAATTTAGTCATTATTAATGGGTTTGTGATTCTTGGGCACTTTGTGATGTTTGAACATGTCTTAATTCACACTTTAATCTATGAAGACTGGTAGGATTTAAGCATTGTAGTGCTGAAGAAGAAATTGTCCAAGGATATGTATGTCAATGGAAGTGAACTGAATTCATATAGAATCTTGTGTTGGGACAAGTGAGATTGATCTTGTTATGTTTAATAATATGAGAAACATGTTTTGTGGTGAAGAACTAAACTTAAACAGTCCAAAAACCTTTAAAATCAAAGGTTAAAGTTAAAAGTTCTGATTTGGAAAAGCAGAGCAGTACACTCATGTCTTGCGCCTAAAGCTCTCAAAAGTCTTTATTAAAAGTGTGTGAATTTCATTGATAAATCATAGTTTACTTAGCCACACACATAATACCTTTCAAAGTTCCACAATTTTTAGATTCGTATTTCTTGATAGAAGTTTTGATTAAAGTTAGCCTTGATGGTAATTTTGAGACCTGGACAACACTATGTTATGAATTTGCTTTAAAATTACTGGCTCATCATAAAATTCTGGAATTCTTAAGTTTGATTCCAGGACTACTTTTGTATCTTTGTTCCAAATTTTAGCTCGAAAAGACTATTATTTCTCAAGATATGATTTTCGGAAGTTAGGAATGCAACAAGATAACTTTGGATTTTATATGTCCTGCATGAAACTGAAGAGTATAATGTATAGTATGACACATTTAAGTTTCTCCTCTTTTAAGATATTTTAACATCAAACTTTTACACTGCCTTCTTTCTTCTGGTAGTTTAGGTATGTTTTAAAGTTTTCCATTTTTACATTCACTTAACCTCATTGCACGTACTTTGAATGAGTTCTATTTACTAAGATGAAAGTAGGATACTTTTTCATATTGAACAACTTAAACAAACTATGCATGTTGATTTATCATATTAGAATTAGTGGAGGTTGATAATTCTAGAAAATTTGTTTTGGTAAATGCTCAGGACCAAGTACCTAGGTACTGTTTTAAAAGTAACTCATGATACTTGTATTTAAAGTTTCTTCCTTAGTTAAACAAATTATTGAGACTTTTTTATCTGTTGTAATCATGGACTTTTCGAAGTTTACTTATGAAATTTATGAATGTTTGAAATGTTTTGAAGTTTTTGGAAATTCTTTAGAGTGTGTATAAATATTTGGATGGCTCAAACATACTCTACTGAATTCGTACTATTTGAACTTGAGAATTGAATTTTAGAAAGTAGAAACCCAATTGAGCTTGAAAATTGGATGTGTGAAAAAATGGGTTGTTTGGATGTGTTTGTATGATTTCTGGAAATCCTTTCAACTATAGGGAACATGGGCTTTTACTCAAAACATGGTTAAAAGTTTAGCCCTACGACTTTAAAAAGGTTTCCAAAACTGTGTTGAATTTTCTTAAATCTGAACTTTGATTATAATCTTGTTGAACTTAGAATCTCAATCTTAGCTTTTGAGTGTAAGAAAAGAGAAGGAAGCACACTTTGTTTCGAAAGTGAGGTTTCTGGAAACCTTTTATGTTTGTTATGTTTGTTGTTTACTTTAGGCTTTTTAGAGTGTTTGGTAAGTGTTTACTTTAGCTTTTTAGAGTGTTTGGTAAGTTTAAATCCATAAGAAACCGTAGAATGTGAGTGTGGTGATATGTATTGAAGTTTAATAATAAAAAAAATAGGTTCCATTATTCTAAAATAGGTCTTGGATTGTTTCAATTTTTAGTGAGTTAGTTCTTTCCAAAAAATTAGAATGTTTACTAGAGTCATGTTACTAATTATGTGGAATATATTGTGGCCATCTTGCCTCTTTCTCTTTTTAAAGATATTACTTTATCTTGCAACATTCCGGGAATATTGATGTGCATAATGTCAGTGGTCAAAAGCTGATTTTTATGAATTCAAAATGGTGGGCATGTATATTTTTATGGTTTTTTTTTCTCCCCTTATTGTGGGTCCTTTTTTTTTTTTTTTTTTTAGGAAAAATATAATTCCTTTCATAAGTGTTATTATTTATAGGCCCAAAAATCAGCGAAGGGTTTACTGGATGGAAGCTTTTTGTGGAGTATAAGATTAATGCAGATAAGGGAATTGTTTCTCAATTATGTATTCTTTCAAAATTGCATTTTGTTGTATTTCACTTATGTACGAATTCAAATTTTAAACAAATTTTGTTAGAAGGGAAAATGTTTCTTTTCAATGGTTCTTCAAGCAAGTACTTGTGCTAACTAGAGATAGGAGTTGTGGGTTACAAGTTATTTCTTCACAAGTCCTTTCTTAACTGCTTGGTCAAATGTTTCTTTATAGCATGTTTGTGGAATTGAATATAGCTTAACAATGCTGAGATGTTTGTAAAGGTTGCTCTTATTTAAAAACTCGTTATTGTTTTTCTTATGACTCTGAAGATGGATGGAAGCTAGCTTCAAACTCATGGCACTTATGCTTGGCTATTCTATCGTAACAATCAAACTATTCTGATAGCATATTGATGAATGTCTCTTCCTTAGCTATTATCAAAATAGTGTCTTGTGCACTTGTGCTTACTAGGAATCTTTTGATGTATAGTAATTGTACTATCAAATATGGTGTAATTGTGGTGAATATTTATTCACATTTTGGAGATTAATTTTTATTTATAAAAATCATTTTTATTAGTTAAATTATCATTTTAATCTTTTTTTGTTAATAGTATGTTAATGAATAATAGTTTAATAATAGTTGTCTCAATATTGTTGTCTCAGTTTAGTGTTTCTAGCTATTAACAAAATAAGATATGATATTTAAGACGAATGACTATTGTCTTTAATTCTATTTGAGACATCATAGAATTGTCTCAATTCAATGTCTCTAACTTCTAAATTTTTAAGATGCAATAGTTGAGACAGGAAACTATTGTCTCTAATTCTATTTGAGACGGTATATTCTATTTGAGACGGTATATTGCAGTCTCAATTAAGTGACTCAAATTTTTAACTACTTGAGACACAAAATTTGAGATAGAAAAATGCACACAGTTGAAAATCTGTCTCAAAAAGTATTTGAGACAATGCTGTCTCAAAAATCATTTTGAGACAGTAAACGCACTATTTGAGACAATTATGGCGGTATCTCTAAAAGGGTCTTTTCTTATAGTGCGGCGGTGGCCCGCCACTCTCCATGGTTGGAGGAGCCGTGGGAAGTTGCAGAGAAATAGGAAAAGGCTAGGGTCTGAAACTCATAAAAGAGACTTTTTTGAGAGAGTTTTTTTTGAGAGAGAGTTTATTAAAAGGCTTATTATTTTCAAGCATGTTCTTTAAGTTTTGATTTTTGTCTCAGTTTTTGTCTCAACAGTAAATTTAATATATTATAAGTTTTGGTTTTGGTTTTCATCATTTTCAATATAACTTTTTACTATTCAGGTATATCTTTTTACATTTTCAATACATTTTTATATTATAAAATTATTTTTTCCAAACCAAAATTCAACCCAACTAAAAAAAACAGGCCCTAAATCTACATAAATACGTCAAATCAATCAAGGGTGGGGAAGGACGAAGGTTTCATCTACACATCTTTTACATGAATATCAGTGACAAGTAAAAACACACATCTTTTGTTATACCTCACAAAAAGACACCAACAAGCTGGGAGGCTTTCTCACTCATTTGAGATGTCTCCAAGAGACTTCTAGATCTAGAATTTCCTAATTAAGATTGGGTTACTTTCAAACAATCTGTAGCTAAAAAAGACCAAAAATGAAACTAAAATTACCTTCAATTTCTCCAAACGGAAAGCAGGGTTGAGGATTTTCCTGTGTTCCTCCCATTTGCTTTCCTCTTCATAGAATAGTCCTCGTGCCAGCAGCCGAGTGAGTGGATTATAATCAGGCTTTTGAAAGATGTAAAACTTCGTTGTAACCTCCTTTATTAGTTCAGGATCCATGATCAGCAACGCCGGTGTCGGCCCGAACCATAAATATGCCTTCTTACCATATCTCTTGAAAGCGTCATTGAAGTGAGGAATGACTCTCGGCAAGACATCATCAGCAAGATTAATTGATTTGGAGTGAGCTTCCTTGAAAAGTGAAGAGATCTGCTTGAAATCTCCATAGAAAAATTTGTAAGCATTTCCTCGGAACCCTTGCTCTTTCAAGGTATTCTCCAGCTTCCTGGGCGTCAACCATACCCACTTGAATGCTCTCCATGCCAAGATTAACACTAAGAAAACAAGAGAAATTAAGCCATACGAAACCTCCATACGTATACTTTTCGAGTTGTGTTATTTATCTGCTGCTAAATGCTAATGGACATTTTTTGGCAACATTTATCTTGTACAAGTAAGACATCCTCGATTCAAAACTTCCAAATTCTGGCCATATATTATATTGGAACTGAACTTTTGAGGGATCCAAATGTAATCTAGTTACTCTGTCCCACTTTTAGTTTCGAAATGAGAAGAGGATTTGGACTCGTTTAATGACGTGACACAACTTTAAAAAAACACATTGAGTGCGTGACCAAAAATATTGGCGATGACCAAATCCACAAAAGAAAAAACGGGACAACTGGCCAGAATGAGAGTGACAAAATTTATTAGTCGTAAAACCAGCAAAGAAAAAAAAAAAAAAAAGAAAGATTAAAAGGGACATCCTCCTTATTTATGCAGGAAGTTAACTTCTGAGGGGTCCAAGACTCCAAATGACAGTGACAAAAATTATTAATGGTGACGAAATTAGAAGCAAAAAAATAAAATAGACATACTCTATATCTATAGGATGTTGACTTTGGTGGCCAAATGAGAGAGTGACGAAAATTCCCTAGTGGCAACAAAATTTTAAAAAATAAAAAAGAAAACGAAGAAAGTGAAAGGGACACCCTCCATATTTATACGTAGGAAGTTAATTAGTTTTTGAGTGGGGGCAAATAATGAGAGTGACAAAAATTATAGGATAGATTGATTTGAAAAGAACATTGAAATTTAAAATTTGGGCAAATAACATTAACCTCCCTTGATGTTTGGGGTGTTATGAAATCAACCCATTTGTTTGTGAAATACAAAATAGCCCTTTAAACTTAAAGATTATTAAAGAAAAACCCTTTAAATTACTTAAATGTATTTCAATTTATATTGTCCACAAAGTTTGTCTTATAATTTTTACGTCTCATATGTTTCATTATAAAAAATTTCCCAATTTAGTTGTCATATCTTATAAACTATAAATCCCAATTTATGCCTCATTGCCATAAAGTTGATCTTTTACAGCTAGGTGGCTATATTTTTTTGATACTCAAGCATGAAGTACGTGCATAGTTTTGTATTGCTGAAATATTGATTTGTTTAGCTAAAAAGTAACATAAATTGCATATGGAATGAGAACGTGACTGTTATGTAGCCAAATTACAGTTCATAAATATTCTCGGTCTAATTTGTCCTATATAATTCTGTCGTGTTGCATTTATATAGACATTTTTTGTCAACTACTAGAATATTACAAATACGAATCAGTGACAGAATAATATATGACAAATTAGACAGATGGTCTGTAGTGGTCAAACTACAACTTACGCAGAATCAAGTGAGCACCATGCTGGGGCTTAGAGAGTTATGAAAGCGCGAGGAGCATGCGCATAGGAAGGCGAGAGCTCAAACGAGAAGCGCTGCAGAATCATTGACAGTACCAATTTGGCTTCCAACATACTGAATTTTGACCGGGGCAAATCCGAGGTCCAGCACGAATGGGAAGTAACCAAGTTGGCCCTTTTGTTGCATTCGACACTCCTTCAGAAACCGATCTGGCTTGAACTCCTTCACATCATCGCCCCATATTTCAGGGTCATAGTGAATTAATAGCGTCTCAAGTAAGATCATCACTCTAGCAGGGATAGTTTTATCTCCTAGTGTAGCATCTGCTGTAACTATTCTTGCATTGAGTGGCAATGGAGGATATAGCCTTAAAGCCTCATGTAATATCATATTTACCTGTCGAAGGAAACCACAAAAATAAATAAATAAATAAATAAATCGGATCATCTGTCCCATTATTTGTGTAACATTTATCATCAAAATATAAAATAAGCGTTAAAACACGAGGACATGATATTGAATAATATAGGAATATTTCCGGTATGATTAAAGAACTTACAACTTTTAGGCGATTCAATCCATCATAATCTGGTTGGTTGCTGCCGAAGAGTTCCCAAACCTCTCTCTATCGCGGATCTGCCATTCCTCGTACGCGGATCTGCCATTCCTCGTACCTACTCAGTAAGATCATTGTCCACACAAGCAGCAGTGAGGTAGTCTCTTGGCCGGCAAAATAAAACAACTTGCACTCTTTAATGACATCTTCAATAGTCATACCAAAGTCCTTGCTTCCA